>CAJNDV010033893.1:0-14826 GCA_905221635.1 Symbiodinium sp. CCMP2456
TTTTTTTTTGGGGGGGGGGGGGGTGGATTTACGATTTTAGGGCTTAGAGTTTAGGGTTCTAGGCTTTCGCGGGTTTTGGGTTTCCAGGGTCGTCTGCAAGAGCTTCCAAAGACTGCAGGCAATCTTAGGGCTTCGAGTCTAGCGCCGGAGGGTTTGGAGCTTGGAGCTTTGGGTTTCAAGCTTGCGAGCTTTTGAGGGCCTAGTGTTTAGGGAGGTTTCTGGAGTTGTTGGTCTAGATGTATTCTCTATACTTTTCCTTAACATACAAATGTTATACTTTGCTATACTTTACTATACTGTACTAGACTGAATCTACTGTAGTATGCTATATATAAACCCTAGACCCTAAACCCTAAACCGTATACTATACCCCTGATCCCCAGGGGGATGGTCCAAGAGCTTTGGGCTCCTTCTTTGAAGGTTGCCGTCCTCCCTAAATGACATTGCGGAAGTTCCCAAGCCCAGGGTTTAGGGTTTAGGGTTGAGGGTCCATAATACCCAGGGTTTAGGGTTTTAGATGTTAAAATGCATCATATTACAAAGTAAACTGCTATGTCTGCTATGTAATGCAGTATAATATAAGTGTATGTTAACATGCATCATATCATGCAGTAAACTGCTATGTAATGCATAGCAGTATGATCTAATTAGCATCATTGGCTTTCCACCCCCCTTCAGCGCCCCTTCTGAAGAATGCGAAGACTCAGAAACGCATCACCGCAGGTTCACAGGGCGGCCCCATTGCCCGTCTCCTTTTGCGGGTGCCTGCAGGGGTCACGGCGGAGGGCGAGATGGGACGCTCTTGATCAAGTTGAGAAGCCATCCGTCAATGGTAAAACCTTCGCAGTTACAGCAGGCTCCGCCGGCGCGGCACCGAGCGGTGCGAGCCCCGATCCTCGCCGCGAACCGCCGAGGGCAAGGTGATCCCGGAGTTTGTGGTGACACTAAACCCTAAACCCTAAACCCTAAGTCGCAGTTGGAGTTTTACAGAGGGGCCCTCAGTCCCAGAAGCGAACAACTGTGCTTGTGTCAACATGATCCGAAGCACGGAGTGACTCCTCCTGGATGTTGCCATGTAGCTGTCAGAAGCATATGTGCAAACCCTTCGGTGAGGAGAAGAGCTTCAGTCAGTAGAAGCACAAGGGTTTGTGCACGCAAGCAACCAGGCAACCCTTACGCACTGAGCACCTAACCCCTCAAAACGCACAAACCACAATCTTAAAGCCTTGTTCCAAGAACCCGTCAGCCCTGTAGACCCGCCTCAGCCACCATCAAGTATCTCAAAATCCTAAAGGACCTCGCGCGAAGGCCGAGAGACGCCAAAGTTCCATGTTGAAGATTGTGAGTCTGACAATACAGCAAAAAAAACCTGGACCTGTCTGTCCCTGAGACCTAAACTTTACAAATTCCTAGCCCTTGTAGAAGGCCTTAGAAAAATAACCCTTATAGAACCCTTCAGGGAGATCCTCGAAAAGCACAGAAGCCCCCTTATCCTAAACTCTAACTCTGACGGTTTAGGGTTATACTACCCCTAGACCCTGAGACCCTAAACCCCCTTAACCCTTAGCCCCGAAAGCCCCAATCCTGAACCCAAAGCCCTGAAACCCTTAATAATCCCTGAACCCTAAACCCTGAACGCCTAATCCCTAAACCCTGAAACTTAATCCCCCTAAACCGTGAAATCTTTAATCCCTAAACCCTACGCCCTGAAACCCCTAATTCCTAAAAAGGAAGCTGCAGAAGATGCGTGAGCCCAAGGACGAGGCCAAAGCAGCGCCGGGGGCCCCGTCGTGACAGGGCTTTGGGTCTTGAGGTTTTGTGTTTTGAGTTATTTTCAGGTTTAGAACTTTAGAGTTTAGGGCGCAAGGGTCTTAGAGTCTTAGAGTTTAGGGCTTAAGGGTTTTAGAGTTTCAGAGTTTAGGTTTTTAAGCTGTAGGGTTTTAGGGTTCAGGCTGTTAGGGTTTAGGCGTTAGAGGCTTGGAGCTTTGGTTTACGGTCCTGGGTTAGTGTAGTTCCATCGTTGTACTTGATAGAACTATGGCAGGATATACCCCGAAACAGACTGGCTCCTATTTCACATAAATTACTCTTGGGGTCTGACAGGTGTTCAATAACTCTTATGTGCTTTGGCGGCTAAGGTTCTGTTCCATCTAGCGTCATTTAGAAGGCTCTTTGGGGTCTTCAAGGCTTTGTAGGGGCCTTCAGCTTCTAGCGGTGGGGGGCCTTTGAAACTTTGGGGGGTAGAAGCTCGGAGTTCGAGATTTCTGGGTTGCAGTGTTTAGGCGATTAGGGTCGTCTTCGGCGGTGTGGGGCCGCACGAATACGCTGGGGATGACGGGGAGTTTTATACCCCCATTCTCCTATACGAAGAGCACTACGGACGATGCAGGCCCCTATAGATTTTTGAGGCTTGAGGGCCCTAAGCCCTAAACCCTAAACCCTAACTTGAGGGAGTTCTGTGTTACATGTATGGTTTTTCAGAGACTCGGTCCTGGGGAAGAGGCGACGCCTGAGTCCTGAACGTGTAGTTCTCTAAGTTAGGGTCCCATTTTGGGTTCCTATTTAGGGTTCCTTAAAGGGATCTATAAGGGTTCCTATAGGGTTTCTATAAGGGTACTATAAGGGTTCAGTTTGGGTAGTTCTCTAAGTTAGGGTCCCTCTTAGGGTCCTGCTTGCAAGGGGTGCCGTACTATTTTGGTGACCTAACAGTAACAAAGGGACCCTAATTCAAAGAACGAGCCAAATCCGAAACTTTGCTATAAAGGCCTTAATCATCAATCGGAATAGGGTTCCTTTCCAACCGGATCTGAAACTCTAAGGTAGAACCCATGGGCCCCTAGTATGGGCCCTTAACCCTGGGACCCTATATACCTACTATATACCCTATATATACCCTTAAGGGACCCTAGAATCCCCTAAGGGCCCATGTTAGGGGCCCATGGGTTCAACCTTAGAGAAACGGGGTCTATCAGGGTTGCTATGGGGAGTATGATGGGGGGCCGCAACAAATGGATGCAGGCCGCTAAACCTTAAAACCCAATAGAAGTACTCCTTTAATACCCATATGGACACCCTACAAAACCCGTAAGAAGTCCCATGAGCCTCCTAAGCCCTAAACCCTAAACCTTGATCCCTAAATCCGAAACCGCTCCATGCACCGCAAGGTATTTCGAGGAGGCGAAGCAGGAGTCGGCGAAGTCAGCTGCATGGTGGTCCGGTCGGGTCCCTGACTATTATACGTGTTTGGGGCTTTAAGGGTTGAGGGTTTAGGGTCGAGGGTTGCTCAGGGTTTAGGGTTTCAGGGGTTTGGGGTTTAGGTCTTGGGCTTTAGGTTCCCTGGAACACCTATGTTTGTTGTTTGCGGTTATTTAGATGTTTGGATGCCAGTTGGTTGCGTTGTTTTTTGTTTGTCGTTGATTCCACGTTCGTTGTTGGCCTTTGTTTTGACCATTTCGGTGAGAGGCTGAAAGGGTGCAGTTGGGGGGGAGAGGGGTGTGAGGCCGTCAGGATTCAGAGCGTTTGAGGACGGGGAGTCTGAAAATTAAGGGTACCGTCCTGGGGCACTACATGAGGAACGAGGACCACTCACGTGCAGAAACTCGAACAGCAAAAGGCCATGCAAGACTAGTATCCGGAGCATTCAGACTCAGAAAATGCCACTTAAATTTTAGAAAGCGTTTCACCTTGAGCATTTAGAGCCACACCCTTCCCACACTCAACAACACAGGGTTTGGTCCAAAGCCCTAACCATTAGAACCCAAAGCGCAACCTTAGCGAGGAACTGTCAGTGCACATGCACCCCGTAGATGCACTTAACAATCTATCCATGCATCTGTCTATCTATCTATCTGTCTACCTATCTACCATATCTATCCGTATATCTACCTATGTCTCTATCCACCTACCTATGCATCTATCTGTCTATCGATCTACGTGTCGTACTGCATCCTAATGGATCTATCCATCTACCTATCTATCTTTCTATCCAGCTATCCATCTATCTTCTACCTATCTACCTGTCCCATCTGTGCATGTTCATATGTATTTACATATCAGAGTCATTCGTTTACCTGTCCATATCTCGTCGTGAGTATTGGGTCAGAGATGCTTCTCCTGGAGGCTGCGATCCGCAGCAAGATCCCGACTTCAAGAAGGACTCGGAGTGCCCGTGGTACATTTTTTAACTAAGGAATATAGACTTGAAATCCCTAAACCCTAAACCCTAAACCCTATAGACTTGAAAATCAGAGTATGACGGTCCCCATCATATTAGACTTCAAGAAGGACCATAGCCTTTCCCACACCATCGGGAGGATCTAAAAAGTAGATCCCCTGAGTCGGGATCCTTTACGACTAAGGTGTTTTTTATAGCTAAACTTTATAGGGTGATGCAGGGACTCCGACAAAAATCAAACTTTATGGAGAGGCTTTCCGAGAACTGGCACTTTGCGGGGACCTCACACAGCGCTAACCTCATGCCTCTTCTGCTTGCGGCCCCCACGCTCAAGTCTTTTAGTTGCGGCTCCCAGCCTTGCTTGCATTGGAGTCCCGTGGACGGCACCCCTGGAATGGAAAGACACCTGGGACTCCAGGTTTAGGCTTTAGGAGACACCTGGGACCCTGCAGGGCTGGAGCGGAAGAAGAGCGTCAAAGACAAGCAGCTCATGGACGACGAGTATGTGAAAGGGCCTTTACGCGGGAGCTCCAACGGGAGGAGAGGGCAGAGGCCCGCGTGGCGCGCGACGCAGTCGTGGAGCACGCGCTCAGGATCGCGGGGCTGGCAATGCAAGAACTGCTCTGTTTGGAACCTCTCGCAGAGGCGGAAATGCTACAAGTGCAGCATATGAGGTGTGTGCAAGATTCAGGGGCGAAGATTTAGGGCAGGTTTAGGGCTTAGGGGTTTAGAATTTAGGGTTTAGGGGTCTGCGCAAAGGCTATTGCGAAAGCAAAGATTCTGATAACTACGGTTGATGATATATATCCTGCATTACCCATAGGAAGGAATATACCATGATTCCCATAGTTTAGGGTCCTTTAGGTAATGCAGGTTTATATCACCAACAGTAGGCAAGGGTCTTGGGGTATGTTGTAGGAAAGCAACAAGGAGGCCACGATGGGGACCGTCGGTCTTGAGGCTCTAACTTCGAGATTCAGTCTTGAAGGCAGGCAGAACAAGCATGTTGGGTTTAGGGTTTAGGGTTTAGGGTTTAGGGATGGTTTGGGGTTTAGGGTATTGTTGGCTGTGGCAGTAGCATCTGAGACTAGAAAGCCGTCATGCGGCTGTAGGAGTAGTTTCAAGAGCACCAGGCACCATCATCAGCCGCAGCGCCATCGCACCACTTTCGGTGAAAAGTAAAGACTAGATGCAATCACACGAAAGGTGATAGCAGGAATCCCAGCGCCAATGGGAGGGACAATGCTCAGATGTCACCTTCAGAGCAGTCTCTGTGATAGCAGAAAGGAGCACGACACTAGCCTGCAAGTACTAGCAATACTCATTGTAGACCAAAGACCCGAAAGTAAACTAAACCGCGGCAGTCATGTCACACTCATCGTCAACATCACCAGAAAGCTCATCCTCAACTGTCCTGATAGCCCCGACTAAACCCCTAAACCCTAAACCCTAAACCCTAAACCCTAAGCCCTAAGCCCTAAACCCTAAACCCTAAGCCCAACATGATGGTTAGGGAATGCTGGAGACCTGAGTCCCTAACCCCTCAACCGACAATGCACCCTGAGCCCCTACATCCAAAACTCGAAGTTTTCGAACTTTAGAACCCCAAACTCTAAAAACCCTAAGCCCTAAACCCTAAACCCTAAACCCTAAAAAACAAAAACCTACTAGAGCCCGAAACGCCAGGCCCTCAGCCCCCAAACCAACCATCCCTTTGAACCCGACAGCTTCGGAGGATTGGAGCCGATCTGCACCGGTCTCAGCATGCCCAGCATACTTTGGAGCTTCCTGCCCAGAGAGCCCAAGACCCCTTAAGTAAGGAACGGTTTAGGGTTTAGGGTTTAGGGTTTTAAATCATAATACTCAGGCCCCTATAGTTTTAAGGTAGATTCCTTACTTGAGGGGTATTGGGCTCTTTGGGTGGGCGAGTATAAGTAGAGTTGTAAGTCCCCTATATCATGGGTTATAGTTATTACAAATGCCTCACTTGTAACACCACTTATAACTACCCATGAACATCCAAGCACCCGAAAACCTAGTTTATCGAGACGCATTTTTTGAGCATAAGCCTTCATGAGGATCACGAAGAGTGTGTAGCATGTTTGCAGGGGCTTCAGAGGGACAATGCTAGTGCAACGTTAGTATAGGCCCTAAATTCGGATTGCTGCATACTTGGAGGTTCATGGGTGATTGCAAGTGGAGTTATAAGTAGGGTAACTACAGTTATAACCCATATTAGAGGCCTTACATCTTGTAACTACCCATGAACATCCAAGTATCCTTGCGTTCAAAGTCCACGGTCAGGGGTTTGTGGATCCGGGATTAGGGTTTAGGGTTTAGGGTTTAGGGTTACGCTGCACAACCTTCGCTGAGCTTTGTGACGGCGGCCCTGCCCAGATGCAGAAGCGGTGCAATACGTAATCCCACAACACGATGGCAAGCAGACACTCGGGTAGCATCCCAATTAGGGGACTTGTAACCCCACTTATAAGTACCCCTGAGCTTCCCGGTATAAGACACAAGAAAATACCCAAAACCCTAAAACCCTAAACTCTCAATCCTATGTCAAAAGCCTCACTACGCGCTTCCCGGAACACAGTCTGATTGCCACTGATGGCAGCAGTGAAACCGGAGCAACTGGGCTTTCGCTGCCTGGGCGTGGCACCGGCGTACTTGGAGGGTTGGCGGACTTAGTAAATGGTTAGTTTATAGACTTATAAGTACTATATCGCCCCAATTAGGGTCCCGTTTAGGGTACTTATGAATCTACTTATTACCTACTTACTAAGTCCCCCGACCCTCCAAGTACATGGTACCGTCTCGGTTGGGATGCTGGTCGATTTTCGGACACGCCTTGGCGTCCGTAGCGTTGGGTACCCGCAGGTCTCCTTTTAGGGTTTAGGGTTTAGGGTTTAGGGAAACCCTAGCCAGAGTTCTGGAGCCCTGAAGCCCCAAAGACCTTAAAAAAACCTTACAAAACCCCAAACTCTTTGCAGCACAGAACCCTCATGGAACCCTGAGGGTAGCCTAAGGTCCCGAAACAACCCTAGACCTTTAAACTCTAAAGCCTTGGAGCCCTCCTAGACCCCCCAACTACCCTCTATTACTCCCCAAATGCCCACTATTAAGGACCATAAGGTCTCTATTAAGGGGCCATTGGGGGGTCCTGGCTAAGTCCTATGAAAAAGCCCCCAACCCGTGCCGAGGCCTCCTCGGAGACCATCCAAAGCCACGCCAACGGCGAAGACGTCTCCTCGAATGACCGCTGACATGGATCTAGGGTTTCAGGGTTCCCTTGAAGGGATCCGTAAGGGTTCTATACATGGTTTTACAATGGTAATACAAGGCTGTAGGTTAGAGAGATAGGGGTTTCGGGTTGTAGGGTTTCTGGGGTATGGGATTCATGGCTTTAGGGTTAGGTGGTTAGTGTTTCAGGGTATAGGGTTCTCGGGTTTTGGGTTTCCGGGTGTGGGGCCTCAGGTGGGTTTTAGCGTTGAGGATTTGAGTATTGCTGAGGGCTTCGGCTAACGGGAGTTTTGAGGGGGCGACTAGGCTATCTTATACAATTCGTCTTAGGGGTACCGAGAAATAGTTCTTAATTTTCGAGTACTATAATACCTAAGAAAGAGCCATCACTAGTTTTTGCAAGGGTCCCAATTTCAGTATAGTCCTTGCCGCCCAGTCGTTTAGTGCCAATCTCTGATGCTAGTTCTTAGTCTATCACTGTTTCACCCCCAACCCTAAACCCTAAACCCTAAGCTGTGCGGGCCCTCAGTTTGACGGATCTTGCGGCAAGGCTGAAAGCAGGACCTACGGAGCAGGAGATCTGAGCCCTACGCATAAAGCTCTGAAAAACCCCCCAAACCTAATTAAACCCTAGACTCTAGAACCTTCAACCGGTAACAACCCCTCAGCCAAACTTGTCGTTCCAAACCCAGTCATGGGCGAGAAAAAAGAGGGTTCAAATAAAGCAACGTTTAACCCTACGACCCTAAAACCGTGAGGACCTACCCCCTATGAACCTGAAGCACCTAACCTCCACAGAACACGCAACCCCACGCAACCCTTTTAGCATCCCGTATTTTTGAAGCTTTATAGCAACCCTAAGCCCCTCAATCATTCTAACCAGGTCGACCTGCGGATGCTTTTCGGTTTGATATCTCGATATCATCGTGCCGCCCGCATGACGCCAGGGTTTAGGGTTTAGGGTTTAGGGACGATATTTTATCTCCTAAGTGTCAATGGGTGCATCAATGCACACCATCACCGATTCGTCGCCGATGATCAGATGGAAGAAGCTAGCCCGCCGAACATCCAAGAGGGTACGAGTCGCTGAGAATGAGAGCGCAAAACGAGGAAGAAGACCCTAAACCATGAACCCTAAACCCTAAACCCAAACCCTAAACCCTACACCCTAAACCCTAAACTGTTCGGTCGCCATGTGACCGTAAGGCTCATCATGTCTGCATTGAGTGACGGCGCAGCTCCAGACTTTGGCCCCGGCAACCCTAAGCCTTTGGGGTTTAGGGTTTAGGGTTTAGGGTTCAGGGTTCAAGGTTTAGGGTTTAGGGTTTAGGGTTTAGGGGTTATAGGAAACTACAGGTGTGGAGTTTGGGGTATATAGGGCTTCTATAAGGCTTCCATAAGGTATATAGACCTTCTATAAGGCTCCTATAACGGTAACTACCCACCTGAGAATGTCCTAGACCTAAACCCTGTAAGCCCTTGGAAACCTTCAGCCCCCCCCCCTAAACCCTAAACCCTAAACCCTAAACCCTATAGATCCCTTAGACTATCGAGCCCCTGAGCCCCAAAACCCTAAACTCTAAGCCTCTAAAGCCTCTAGAGCCTTAAATCCTTAAGCCCTAAACCCCAAACCCTAAAAATCCTTAAGCCCTAAACCCCTGAACCCTAAGAACCCCTATACCCTTAAACCCTTAAATAAACCTTAAAACCCTAAACCGCTAAACCCTATTTAAACCCCAAAACGGATCCCTTGCATGGGTAGATCCCTTTAAGGAACCCTAAAGGGGACCCTAATGGGTATCCAAGTTTAGAGGACTACCCCATCTTTTCGAGCCCGAAAGCTGCGCCCGCAGGATGAGGACTGGCCCGAGGAGGTGGGTTTCTGGGCGCTTTTTTTAGGGTTTAGGGTTTAGGGTTCAGAAAAAAAGGGCCTCTAAAGAACTTGGGGATTTAGGGTTTAGGGAATAGCCTAGAGGGTCCAAGTACGCAAATAGTTTGGTTTTAGGTCCAAAAAGCATTCAGAGTATGTAATTTGGATTGTTTTTTGGGTCTGCTTTTCCACAGTATCGCCCTGGGAGTTCGAATTATGCGGAGCTCATAGACAAACCCTGGAACCGTAATGTAGGGGCCTTAATAGTCAGAATAGGGTTTTGGCGCCCACTATACTACAGCTATAACAAGGAACCCTTAAAATAGTATAGGTAATTATTAAGGCCCCTTTTTTACACTCGGCCGTGAGTTCAGCCCTAAGTCGGAAGATCAGGCACCTCCCGTGTTTCTCGAGCCTAGATGCCCAGGGACTCCCAAGCCCCTTAGTTCAGGGTTCAGGGTTCAGGGTTCAGGGTTCAGGGTTTAGGGTTTAGGTTTCAGGGTTCAGGGTTCAGGGTTTAGGGTTTAGGGTATGTTTCTTTATTACTTGGAGGTTCATGGGTAGTTATATGTGGAGTTCTAAGTAAGCTAACTATGTTAAGGGACTCATAACCCGACATATAACTGCCCATGAACCTCCAAGTAATACATTTTTGAAATTATAGGGTTTAGGGTCCCTAAACCCTAAACCCTAAAAAGGCCGTAAAGGTATGTATTATATTCCACAGAAAAGGAATTCGGGAGCCCTTGGGTGCCGCTCATCAAACCCTTATCATGGATAGGGTTTAGGGTTTAGGGTTTAGGGTTTAGGGCCGGAGCAGCCTACGTAACCCTTGTAGAAGACCCTACACCATCAACCCCAACTCCAAATCCCAAGCCCTAACCTCCTAAACTCCAAACCCCCCTAAACCCTAAACCCTAAACCCTAAACCCTAAACCCTAAACCAACCAACCAACCAACCTAAACTCCAAAAAGTTCTACAGGCCCTGATCTCCCGGACGTCGAACCCTGTCCAAGGCACTAGACCAAAGCTTCAAAACCCCGAGACCCTATAGCACCCTAAACCCTAACCCTAAACCCTGAAACCCTAAACCCTAAACCCTAAACCCCACACCCTTACAGGAATCCTTGGAGTTCCTTGAAAGGAGACCTAAACTCCAAAACCGTAATCTCCCGAAACCCAAAGCTCCTTACATACCCGACGATAGCAGCAGGAGGAGTCCGAAGATGACGATCCCGATGCCGCAGCTAAGCCTTAAGATCAGGATCTAGGGTGTATATAGGGTTTTTAGGATTTAGAGTTTAGGGTCTGGGATGTAGGGTGTATGTTCTAGCCTTTCGGCGTTTCGGAGCTTGTCAAGAGTGTAGGGTGTATGTTTTTTTCAGCTTTTTGGAGGGTTCAGGGTTTAGAGTTCGGGGGTGTGATTGATTGTGGGTGGGCTCTGGGCTCTTTGAGGGCTTTAGGCTTTTGAGGGTTTGGGTTCAAGGGGTTCTCATAAGGGTTTCGAATCGGGCGACGTTGAGGGTACCATCGACATCCACTGGACCTCCACCTCAGGCGGGCATCCCTTTAATTGTAGCAGGATCCTGTAGCCAAGCACCTACACCTTCGAAATAGCCCCAAGGCATACTTACTACATAGTTGCTAATCCCAAACCCAAAGTTTCGCACCCCAATGTAGAACCCTCACTAAGTACTCGAAATTATTCCATGGTTCCGCACCAGAACTTGACACAAGAAACCCCCAAAAACTGTCCCATAAAAGAGGCTCCTTTATTGAATCCCGGCAACCCTCGGCTGGTTTAAAGCCCGGCCCTAGAACAGCAACATGCTATCAACATTCAAGCATCTTACATGGGGTTGCTTCTCTGCATTGGGCCTACTTATACAGGTGCATACACATCGATATGCGTATGTGTGTATGGCTCTCTCTCTATATATACATACATACATACATACATACATACATACATACATATATATATATACACACATGTATATAGTATATATGTTCACTTATTTTTTGTTGGTATCTATTGCGTGTTTCCTTGACATATACATTATGTAGACACTCTGACCCTCTTAGAAAAATGCACACATGTATATTTTAAGTTCATACGCATGTACATACCCATATGTATCTATATATACATATATATATAACGGCGTTTGTTTATACATATATATATATATATATACGCATGTTTCTATGCACGCGAGTGTGTCTATATGTGTATGCATATATACAGGTATAGATATTGATATGGGTATAGACATAGATAGAGATTCATAGATACAGATTCAGATACAACAACGATATACACCTACATCCATATCTCTACATAAGGATATGCATACATACATACATACATACATACATACATACATACATACATACATATATATATATATATGCATGCACAGACAGACACTCACACACACATACACGTGCATACATACATCCATCCAGGCATGCATGCAAAGACAAGCTCCAACACCTCCGAAGTTTCGAGGGTTGAGCCTTCGGCCCGGGACTTAGAAACGGACCTCGCCCAACTTAGGAGCCCAAAACGAATCTGAGGACCGCCCGACTGCAGTCGTTGGGAGTTATGGCCTTTAGGGTTTAGGGCTTAGGCTTAGGGTCGGGGGCCAGGCGTAAACTCGGGTCCTTTGTTCTCTGAAAATCGCAACCCCAAACCCTAAAGGACTTAGACCTGAGACCTTAAGCCCTAAACCCTCGTAGCCTTGTAAGCTTGGGAGAAAGAGCGGTCAGGCTGTGCTGAGAGGGATATTCGGTGTGTGGAAATTTCTGTCACGTTACTTGCAGAGTTTGCAGATGCAGCAGGTTGTCTTCGTACCACCGGTCCATGGCCGCGCCATGTGGAACCGCTATATAGGCCACATGAAGCGCTTGTAAACCCCAGTACAAGTTCCTGATATCTTTTGCCAGTACTATTCCTTAGGGTTCCTTAATAAAGTACACCATACCCTAACACCTTATTCTACTTGTTAGGGCCCCTCCTCCTAGATCCCTTACAGTAGCCCTTGCAAGAAGCCTTTTGGTAACCTTCTTTATTGTTTTAGTAGCCCTTAAAAAACTCTACAGGAACCCCTGTATTACTTTAGAACCTTACAGGAGCCCTATAACATTTTCGTAATCCTTATGTAACCTTAATGGAACCCTATATTGTAAACTTTAGTAAGCCTTTTCTAACCCTCAAGGAATCCTCTATGATTTTAGCAACCCTTAAAGAACCCTAAAGGAGCCCTATAGTGCTTTAGTAACCCGTAAAGACCGCTACAAGAACCCTGTATGATTTTAACAACCCTTAAATAAAAGAACCCTAAAGGAGCCCTATATTACTTTAGAAACCATTAATTAAAGAACGCTGAAGGGGCCCTATATTGGTTAGTAACTCGTAAAAGAACGCCACAGGAACGCTGTATGATTTTTACAACCCTCAAAGAACCCTACAAGGGGCCCTATATTACTTTAGCAACCCTTAAAGAACCCTAAAGGAGCCCTATTTGTTAGTTACCTTTAAAGAATGCTACAGGAACCCTATATGATTTTTGCAACCCTTAAAGAACCCAAAAGGAGCCCTATAGTGTTTTGGTAACCCTTACAAAACCCTTAGGGAACCCAATACCAGTAGCCTATATTGCTTGCGAAGCTGCCCTTGCAAGACCCTACCCCAAACCTCAGACCCTAAGTTCTGAACCCTAAACCGGTTTAGGGTTTAGGGTTTAGGGTTTCGGGTTTAGGGCCTTCTTGCGAAGCTGCAGAGGATGAGTCAAATCGATTACGAAGCCTTGGCCTCCGGCGGTGCCATCACCGCGAAGTGCCTTGGAGGCGATCGAGACAGGTCGTTTCCGCCCTCCACGGTGTTTAGAGGGGGAGGGGTTTAGGGGTTCCTTTAAATGAACTGTAAGAGTTCCTATGGAGGGATTCATAAGGCTTCTGTAGGGGTTTTAGGGTTCGGGTTCAAGGTGTAGGGTTTTGGGTTTGGGGGTTAAGGTTCGAGATTTAGGGTTTTGGTGTTGGGGGTTGAGGTTCAAGGGCTAAGGGTTTTGCGGTGCGGGTTTAGGAGCGTGCATTTTGGGTTTGAGATTTAACGCTCAGGTTTTAGGTCCGGTCCAGGTTTTTGAGATGTGGGTAATGCAAGCGCATGATTTCTCAGGGTTCCCTAACATCTTTGTTACAAAAGGGCTTGCGATTTAGGTCTCTTTCTTCATAATACGCCGAGAATGGAGGACGTAAACCATCGGAACTTTGGTTTCCACACTTCTAGACGTCAAGCTGGGCCCCAAGAGCCCTGGGCCAAGCCATGTGCAGGACTTCGGTAAGTTAAGGGGTTCGGGTTTACGAGTTTCGAGCTTAGGGTTCAGGGTTCAGAGCCTGAGAGGAAGGCGTCTGGGTTGTGGCTCTTCTGTGTGCTTGGGATCCGATCCGTATGAAGCCCAGGCAGACAAGTGTTTGTCAACAACTTTCCCACGTCCTCCAGAAGGGATGGTTAGCGACAGCGACAGCAAGACCGGTTCTGCGGTGTTGCCACAGATGGAGAAGAACTTTGGCGCGGACGAGTTTCTTGGCGTTGTTGGCCAAGCTTGGATGCTGGTGCATGCCCGGCCCAAATTGTGCAAGAATTACGTTAGGGAGCGATGCAGCAAACGAGGCGTGACAGTCGTAGCAGCCCTAAACTCTCACCATCTGCGCACCCTGAACAGATCTGCGAGGATCATGGGAAATAGCATCTGGGGCCTTACCAAGTCCTTTAAACCGAAAACCCGAAAATCTTATAGAACCCTTGGAATAGTACCATTCTGACGATTCTGAACACCGCATGAAATCCGTAAAGGTCTTACTTGCCAAGCCCCCATCAAGCCGCTCTAAACCCCTGCAATGTCCCCGGTAAACCCGCTTAAAGGAACCCCGAGGGCGAACCCTGTTCTAAATGGTGAGGCCCCTGTATGAAAACCTCATAAGTCCGTCCTAAACCCTAAACCCTAAACCCTAAACCCTAAACCCTAAACCCTAAACCCTAAACCGAAACAGCAACCTGTTCTGGTTCGCATCCACCGAGGGCTCCGGCGCCCGCCTCCTCAGAGGCAAAACCAGCAGCAAAGGCACCGGGAAGGGTCCGAAAGAGTTTAAGAACCCAAAACCCAAAACCCTAAACCTGTGTGGGCCTTTCCGAACATTGGGGTACCTTATTTTGAGGTCCTTATAATAAGGATGCTATTATTTAGGGTACTATAGTAGGGTCCCCTATTTTCGGAAACTCCTGTGTAGTGTCTGGAGGAGTTGAGGGGTTGAGTCGAGGGTTATGTCCCCGTATAGGCCGAATACTGTACAACTAACCTGTAACATACCCCAGCACGCTGCTTGAATGTGAAGGCCCTCACAATTTGGGGGGTTTCTGAAAATAGGGGACCCTAATATAGTACCCTAAATAATCGGATCCTTAATATAAGGACCCCAAAATAAGGTACCCCTAATTTTCGGAAAGTCCCAAACCCCTAAACCTCTAAACCC
>CAJNDV010033894.1:21590-32181 GCA_905221635.1 Symbiodinium sp. CCMP2456
TACAGAAGCAGCTGCCATCACTTGCATGGTAGCGGAGCCCAGCTACCAGGAGCTGGGTTCCAGATCCAGGGACCTAAAGTGAAGAGGCTCTCGCCTGCAGGAGGCCAGCGAGAGATTACAGGCGATGACAGCAACAGCTTCTGTTGCCCGGAGCAAGGACGGGGTTCCGACATGGGATGGGACACCGTCGAGTTTTGAAGAGTATTCCGAGCTGTGTCAGATTTTCGAGCAGAGCACTCCGTATCACAAGAGGTACTTGGCAGGGCCGCGACTGCTGGGGGAATTGCAGGGCGCAGCCAGACGCCACGTGACAGGGAAGCCAGCCACATGGTTATCCACAGATGAGGGGGTGTCCATACTTTTGAGACACCTGCGAGCATGCTTGGGAAAACCACAGATACCAGAACTGACGGAGCACTTGAACAAGTATTTCCGTCAGGGACGCCGCAAACCACATGAGTCAATGAATGAGTACATATCACGTAAGTGTGAAGTGTATCTGCGAGCGTGCCAGGCAATGCAGAGAGTGGCTCCCTACCACCGCGGGAACCAGAAGCTCGAGGCGCAGTACCCAGCTTGGAAGAGTACACAGTGGAGCGGCTATGACAGCCGACCTGGAACCAGCCGCCGGGAGAGCTGGGATTCGAATATGACCAGAAGTGATGTGGATGACGATGCTCCTGCACCAGTGCAGGCAGCAGCCCCCACCGCAGATGACAATGACGAGAATGGGGCAGCGAGGCCTCTCATGAGGAGCGGTGGCGATCCACGTCGTGGACATGGGATACCCAGCCGTGGTGGCAGCAGGGCTACAACTCCTGGAACAATTGGGGCTATGGAAGCAACAACTACTATGGCAGTTGGAGATCAACAGGAGGCTCACAGAGTGGAGAGTCTGTGAGCGGAGGTTCATTGCCCACCCTACTCCCGGAGTTTGTGCAAGGTTGGTATCTACTACAAGACGCCGGACTCAGCCCCGCCGAGAAGAACATGATCCTCACCGCCATACAGAATGACTTCACCGTCCAACGCGTGGCCCAGGAGCTGCGCACCCAGTACGGTGACATCGAGCACCGACGTACAGAGTCCGGGGGACGAGCCTCTAGTTACTGGGGCGAAGGCCCCGAAGATGACGACGATGAGGAACAGGCCGAGGACACCGGCTTCAACGTGGACGAGCTGGACGATGAAGGGAGAATCCTGTGGGCGGAAGCAGAAGCCGAGGTACAACAGGCATGGGCCGTAGTACAGACTGCGCGGAGGACCTTGAAGGAGGCACGGGCCAAACAGTCAGCAGTGAAATTGTCGAGGAAATACTTCCGACCACACGGCGGCAACAGCAGCGGAACGGGCTTCCGGCCCAGAGACGACAGCCAGATGGAGTGTTTGGCTTGTGGAAAGAAGGGGCATCGCGCAGCGAACTGCCCAAACAACACGGCAAGCCGAACATCCTCGAGTTCTGGGCCGAAGCAGTCGGCCCCGTTTGTGTGCTACTCTGACCAGGCCTTGAGTGCGCAGGACGTGCCAACCAACGAGCGGTGGAGCACCAAGGATGCGGTGAAGCAGGGCTTCGCCGTCATTGACGGGGGAGCGACACGGACCTTAGGCAGCGTCGAAGCCATCCAACGAGTCATGGATTTGAACCAGGACAAGTACGGCTGCTCCAGGATCCAATCCGTGAATACGCAGGACCGCCCAACGTTTGGCTTCGGGAACTCCACAGAAGATCAATGCGCTAGCACAGTGGAGTTGGGAATATCAGCCGGGGACTGCGACGGCCATCTCACCATTCACGCGCTCAACCGCGGCGAGACGCCGATATTGATGTCGGTGGCTACTCTCAGGGCACTCAAGGCGGTCATTGACTTCGACGAGGACCTGGTCTGCTTCAGGGCTTTAGACAAGAAGAGAGTTCTACAGCTGCAGCGATCCACCACGGGACACCAGCTTTTGTCCCTGACGAAGAACTTCTATGATGAGGCCCTACCAACAGCAGCACCAGTGCCCAGCCTTCGCGAGTGTGTACAGAAATCCACGGAGTAGGGACAGCTCACTTCTGACTGTAGGCCTGGCAGGAAAGAAGTGCACAGAGATTTTTCAGGCACGGGGGGCGTTGCCGAGCAATGCCAAGTAGCACATGTGAAACGCAGTTCTGATGATGTGTTTAGAGGGGAAGAGATATGTAGGGATGATGATGATGACAACGGTTGCTCACCAACAATCAGCCGCGAGTCCTCAAGTACAAAGGCC
Source organism: Symbiodinium sp. CCMP2456 (assembly GCA_905221635.1). Lineage (NCBI taxonomy): Eukaryota > Dinophyceae > Suessiales > Symbiodiniaceae > Symbiodinium > Symbiodinium sp. CCMP2456. The sequence goes on from CAJNDV010033894.1 coordinate 23,841, forward strand.
AAAGCTGAGGCAGACAACACCGCAGCATCCTTCCATTCGGAAATACAACATGGCTTTGACCAAGCTTCGCAAGGAACAGCTCAAGGAGAAGTTGTCCGAGTTGGGCGAGGAGGCACCGGCTCGCTGGACCAAGAAGGAGATCATCCAGCGGATCATCGAGTTGAAGCCAGAGGAGGAATACTCCCCTGCCAAGACGCGCACCGACTTGCAAACTCGCATCAAGGACTTGGGGGTGGCCAGCCGCAAGAAGACCACCTTGGTGACCTACTGCCAGTCGATTGGCCTGGAGGTCGAGCCCAACGACACAATCTACCGACTCGAGCAAAAGGGTCTTCGCCGGCTCTACGACTTGTCCACCCCTGCAGGAGAGGATGTTGTGGGGTTCGGCCGACACAGCACCGAGACCTACCAGGAGATCTTGAACCACCGGCCCACCTACGCAATCTGGGTACGACAGACAGCTGCCGAGACCACGGAAACGGACTATCGTCTACGACGACTGGCCAATTGGCTGGAGCAGCAGGCGATCGAGGAGGTGGAGATGGTTCGAGCAGCCAAGGAGACCGGGAAAGCAAGGCCGAAGGCGAAATCACCACCAACCTCCCATGCGGCATCGGCGAGGGCATCCAGCGATTCAACGGCTACCATGTTGCAGACGATGATGGAGACAATCCAAGGACTGCAGCAGGAGGTGCAAGAGATGCGAGCCGAACGACCCAGGAAGGAAGTGCGGGCACCGCCATCGGAAGGGGAGATCAGCAAGGGCTCCTACCAGATTGTGGAGTCACCGCCCAAGTAGAGCTGAGAGAGTCTGAGGCCTCAGGGGTAGATATGAACTCGCCTGGCAAGTGCGAGGAAGCCGAAACTGAGGACTGCAGTAGATCCTTAAGTAAAGAATCAGCTGCTTTTGTTGAGCATCAGGCGTGGAGCTTAGTTCCAAGACTGTTTCAGGAAGTGGTGTCGCAGTCTCGGCCTAATCTTCTTGAAGTGACTGGCTCCAGAGGGAGCACCCTGACACATGCAGTGCAAGCGGCCACGGGCCAGAGTGGCACGGCACTTCGCTGTGACATTAAGGACGGTCACGATCTTAGCACCAACGAGGGGATTCGAAGCACCATTGAAAAGCTGGACGCACTGCGACCACTTCATGTCTGGATTCAACCGCCCTGCGAGCCCTGCTGTAGCTGGCAGAATGCAAACCAGAGATGCGAGGCACAGGTGGAGGAACTGGGGAAAAGGCGTAAACAGGTGATGAGGTTCTTAGTGGGTAGCGGGGTGGTCATAGGAGCTTGTGTGCAACGAGGTATACATGTGTCCCTTCAAATGCCCGACCAAAACAATGCTTGGCGACTTCCGATAGTGCAGCAGCTTCAGAAACAACACAACCTCAAGACATGCGTGACTAAGGGATGTCGTATGAACCTCAGAGGGAGTGATCAGAAACTGTCCAGGCGCGGCTGGAAGGTCAGCACGACACATGGCCGCCTTTCGGAGTTGTTGCAAGCTCCCTGCGTGTGCCCCAAGGCGTACCGGCACGCGACCTCAGAGCCAGTACAGACTCATGTGACCGAAGCATATACTCCTGAGTATCTGAAGCAAGCCACTAAAGCTCTTCTTCTTGAACATAACTACGTGAGAGTCTTGCAAGAACTGAATGGGAAGCCTGAACTTCCGGAGGAGTTCGGGCAGGGGGTGTCATGCACTTGTGAACAGCAGCGAGTGGAGTCTGAGCAATTGCCATGTAGTGCTTGTGTGATGTCTGAAGTAGGCATGGCTTCGGAACTTGGAGAGGAGAGTTTGGGAAAGGGAGTTTTTCAGAGTTCAGGGTTGAGCCTAGAGACCAAGGACCCCAAAACCGAGGCTGAGACCATCCAACCAGGTTCACAACAGGCTCTGGAACAGGAACAAGAGGCTCATTTTTGCAGTGAAGAAGCACAGCAGGCAGAAGATAAGGCCCGAGAACTCCTTAGGGAAAACCTTCTGGACCATGAGCACTGTGAAGCCTTGATTCGACAGCTGCCTCAGAACCACCGCCTCAGTAGACCTCAAGCCCAAGCTCCCATGGAAGAACAGAAGCTGCGGGGTTACTACACCTTCGGACTTTACTCCTATGGCAAGTTTTCGGGAATCACCCGCCTTACTCAGATGTTGCCCATGTGTAACCAGTACTTCCAACGATATTTGCACCAGCAGTTGCCTCCGGGGCAAAAGTACACTTCGTACGTGGTGAACCGGAACATGTACATGGGAGTGCACAAGGACAACAACAATGATGAAGCACATGACAACTGCCTCATAGGCGTCAGTCGCTACACTGGCGGACAACTATGGGTAGCAGACAAGGGAACCGAACCGGTCAGCAATTCCACTTCCAAGGTACTGCCCGATGGCAGCCAACAGCATGGGAGGCTCTACGCCACCCAGCACAAGCTGGTCCAGTTCAGTCCGAAGGCCTGGCATGGGACAGAAGTGTGGAAGGGTGATCGTTTTGTTGTGTCCACGTTCGTGAGCAGAAGCCATGTGACAGTGTCTGAAACGGAACGCGCGCAGCTGCACAAGTTAGGATTCCGAGTTCCACAGAGAGCGAGAGTGAGAGAACAGGTCATAACTGTGAATGAGAAACCCCTGAACAAACAAGAGCGTGAGAGAGTGATGAAACAACTGTATTTGCTGCATGCTGCTTCGGGACATGGGAGCAGTAGACACTTAGTGGAAGCGCTGCGTAGGCGAAGGGTGCATCCGGAGGTTCTGGAAATGGCTCAGAACTTCAAGTGCTCCATTTGTGAAGAACGTAGAAGGGTTCAACCGAAACACTTAGCCTCTTTGGAGCCCCTTCCCCCAAAGTGGCATTGCGTGAGTGCCGACGTAGGACATTTCTACAATGCACACAAGAAGGAACATGTTCAATTCATGGTCATAGTTGATGAGGGTTCACGCTTCAAGGCCGCCAGAGTGTTGACATCAGGCTCGAAACAACAACCCTCAGCTGCGAATTGCATAGAATACCTACGTGATGGTTGGATTTCATACTTCGGAACACCCCGCACACTTCGAGTGGACCCAGCGGGAGCCTTCAGAGGAGCAACGCTGGAGGAGTTTTGCGACAGGCACCAAATCTTTTTGGATATCATACCAGGAGAAGCACATTGGAAACTTAGCGTGGTGGAACAAGCTATACAAGGTGTCAAGGAACTGATGCAGAAGATGTTGGCCGAAGATGCAGATCTTGACACGAGGGAGGCATTGGCCACAGCAATACGCACCTTCAATCAGCGAGAAGTAATCAGAGGTTTTTCACCCATACAACATGCAATGGGACAGAGCCCAGATGCCGCAGGCCGCTTTGATTTCTCCGGACAAGCACCGCCACCAGAGCTTCTGGTGGAGAATCCCAATGGGGAATTTGCAAGAAACATTGAGCGACAGCGAGTGGCAGAGCACGCACTAGCAGATTGGCAAGCACAACAGCGACTTTCACGTGCCGCACATTCCCGGGGAAGAAGGATCATGAACTACCAGCCTGGTGAACTAGTGTATTTTTGGCGATCACAGGTGAGTGGGAAGACACGAAGAGAGCCAGGGGATAAACATGGACAATTCTTAGGACCTGCACGTATCCTGGCGACAGAGACGAAGCGAGATGAAGATGGTAGTCTGTCCCCTTCATCGGCCATTTGGTTGGTACGCGGACGCAGCTTGATCAAGTGTGCAGCAGAACAAGTGAGAAGAGCATCTGAAAGAGAAGAGCTGTTGGAGTCTTTGGAACAAACAGAGCCAATTCCATGGACTTACACTCGAGTTGCAGAAGAGATTGGAGGCAACCGCTACCAGGATATAACGGAAACAGTGCCGGAAGCAGAGTGGGACAGAGCCCAGGACGCTGAGCAGCAGACGCCACCCACAAGGAGGCGGTTGCAGGGCAAGCGTCCCGCAGTTGACATGGCGTCGGAACCAACCTACGGCAAGGCTGGGGAGAGGAGACAAGATCTTCCGCCGGACACACCGGCGGCGTCGAGTCAACGACGAGCGGCACCGTACTCGAGAAAAGCGCCGGAACAGGGACAACAGTGGTGGCAGGAGGTACAAGACGCCATGTGGAGCGACGATGCGAGTTACTGGAATGATGAACAAGCCGCGATAGCCGTGGAGATACCCTTGCCGGATAGCCATAAGAAGCTTGAGCAAGCGTGTCGCGATCTACCGACGTACTTCATTGGCAGCATGAAGCGACGAGCAGTAGAAGTAAGCGAAAAACGCTTAACTCCGGAAGAACGAGAACTCTTTGACAACGCGAAGATGATCGAGGTCAAAAACTTTGTAGCAGCTCAAGCATTCGAGACAATCCCGGAAGCGCAGCGACCTTCGAAATCACAAGCTGTGAACATGAGGTGGATTCTTACTTGGAAGACGCGTGAAGACGGCTCGGTCAAGCCGAAGGCAAGAGCAGTGATTCTTGGCTACCAAGACCCCTCATACGCTCACCGAGCGACCACAGCTCCAGTGATGACCCGGCAGACGAGGCAGATGGTCTTGCAAATTGCAGCGACGCGCGGATGGCGCGTCGCGAAAGGAGACGTGTCGGGAGCTTTCTTGCAAGGCAGGGAATATCCTGACAAGTTGTTTTGCATCCCTTGCCCGGAAATCTGCAAAGCACTTCAAATACCGCCAGACACCGTGACGAGGCTTAAACGTGCTTGCTATGGTCTGGTGGATGCCCCCTTGGAGTGGTACAAGACAGTTGCCGAGTTTTTAGAAGGTCTGAATCTTGAGCGTACGTGGTCAGACGCATGCTGCTGGGTACTGCGAGATCACGGTGTCGTAGTGGGCCTTATATCAGGCCACGTCGACGACTTCTTGTTTACAGGCGATGAACAAAATGAGATGTGGCAAAGAACAGTGCAAGCAATCAAGCAGCGGTTTAAATGGGGGGATTGGGATTTCGATGACTTTGTTCAGTGTGGGGTGAATGTCAAGAAGACACCAGAGGGCTTCGAGCTTTCACAAGAAAGGTACGTGGATGCCATCAAGGAAATCCCGGTTAATGCTTCCCGCAAGCGCCAAGGAGGCAGCCCTACTACGGACAGGGAGAAGAGCCAACTAAGGGCTCTCTTGGGTGCTGTAGCCTGGCACGCACAACAGGTGGCACCGCACCTGAGTGCGGAAGTCAGCCTGCTACTCTCTGAGGTGACCTGCAGCGACGTGGAGACCATCGCTAAGGCAAATGCATGCCTTCGGCGAGCTAAGGCTCAGCGACAACATGTTATGAAGATACATGCGTTCCGGCCTGAGGAGGAGCTGGGAATCTTTGGTTGGGTTGATGCTGGGAACCAGAACAGGGTTGATGGTTATAGTACTCAAGGAATCTTCATCGGTGTGGCCCCGACTGCACTACTCCAAGGCGAATTGTGCAAGGTCACACCTGTGGCTTGGCACTCAAACAGAATCGACCGAGCATGTCGATCACCAGGTGCTGCGGAGGCACATGCTGCTATCAACGGAGAGGACGCTCTCTATGCAGCACGCTACCAGTGGCATGAGTTGTTGCACGGTGCTCAGGATGTACGGGCCCCAGAACTTGATGTGAAGAACATTGTTGGTTGTTTAATCACGGACAGCAGAAACGTGTACGACAAACTGGACACTGCAATGCTAAGCATCAAGGGCGCGGAAAAACGCACGAACATCGAGATGATAGCTCTCAAGGAGAGCCAGTTACAGACGGGACTCATCATACGATGGGTCCATTCCGAGGCACAGTTGGCCAACACTTTGACAAAAAGGGGCAACTGCAAGGAAATGGACCTGTACTACCAGATGAATCATTCCTGGAAGATTGTCGAGGATCCAGCTATGCGATCGGCTCGCAAGCGAAAGATTGATGGTGAAAAACCATTGTCATCTAAGAGTGAAATGAAAGATGATCAGAACTGCAGTTTCGGGGAAAGTAGGTGGGATGCAAGTGCAATAGACACTTGGTGATTCTCACGCGACATGTGAATGCATTGTCGGTGTTCACACATAGCTATCGGATCGAGAGCCCAGGGGTTGCAGGCAAAATCAAGTGCACCGCGTTGCCGTGCCCTACTAGCCATAAGCATCCCCGACATCTCGCCGACCCGCTCGACATCGAGGCTACTACAGAAGCAGCTGCCATCACTTGCAGGGTTTAGGCTTTATGTATGGGTTTAGGAGTTAGGGTTGAGGGTTTTCGGGTTTAGGCTTCATGTATGGGTTTAGGAGTTAGGGTTGAGGGTTTTAGGGTTTAGGCTTCATGTATGGGTTTAGGAGTTAGGGTTGAGGGTTTTCGGGTTTAGGCTTCATGTATGGGTTTAGGAGTTAGGGTTCAGGGTTTTAGGGTTTAGGCTTCATGGGTTTAAGGGTTTAAGGGTTTAGGGGTTTAGGGGTGTAGGGTTTAGGGTCAAGAGTCCGAGGGCTAGGAGACTCGAGGCTCGTGTGCTGGGCATCGCAAGCCTTTCATCATATCGATGGCACTTCCTAGACCCCCCAACTACCCTCTATTATACCCCAAATACCTACTATTAGGGACCATAAGGGCTCCATTAAAGGGCCATTGGGGGGTCCTGGTTCGAACAAACATCAGCAATCCTAGTCATTTCTACTTGAAACCTAGGACCGCAGATTGTAGCACCCATCACTAGTCATTATCATCACACGAACTCATCATGATAGCTCTAGCAGTCGTAAGCACATAGCAAGAAGTATTTGGCTGAACTCTCGGACCCAAGATACCCGACCCGAAGACAAAACCTCGAAACCACACTAGGGCTTCGCTGTACGCGCCACCAGTTCTGAATCTCAATCATGCAGTTTCATGGGAACAGAAAAATCAGCGGCCCGGTAGTCGACAAACTCTAAAGCCTATACTCGAAAACCCCCTGAACCCGGTACTCTAAGCCCTAAGACCCTACAACCCCTGCATATACCTTAAGCCCGAAGCTTTTGACCGTGCCTTCCGCTTTGCGCTTCTTATCGTCGCTGCTCATGGCCGCAATACGCTCTCAAGCGGCTGCTATTTGTCTTTGCGTACTCCTGCGCTTTCTTGAGTGAAAGCTGTCATTAGCGAGCTGCCCTTCCTCAGCTATTTGTTTCTAATGGTGCTCTTGCTATTACATTTATCATCATGTTCTAGTTGCACTAGCTTTAGAATGTCTTTTCTTCTTTGATACATGTAGGACAGCCATGATATGCAGCCAAAACGCTCATGTAAGTGTATCTTGATCATGCTCCGCACATATCATGGGGGCTCTCCGGGTGCCCGGCGTGCTCAAAACAACAGTGGCGATGCGACAAAGATTTCATGTTCGTGTATCTGTGATACTACGAGAAAATCAAGGATCAATAGTAGAGGATAGGATAACACCAATGAGTAGCAGAAATGAGGACGAGAACGGCGACAGCTCTGAAAGTAAAATCAACAGCTCCAAGGGCTCAGGACGAACACTGACCATGATCCTGTAAGGGCTCCTGTAGCAAGGAAGGGTGATTCCCCAGTCCGCCCAACACGCTCTACCCCGATTATCAACCAGTACCCTAAAACCCCCTTTCTCAATGCAACCCAGACCGAAGCCAGCTGTCCAACTTGTCGGAGGCTGAGTTCACCCCACCTCATGCCATTCGCGATCACGTACGGGTTCTGCACAAGGAAGGGTGCCAGAACCACGCTGGCATGCGCTAAACCTTTACCGACCTGGATGCTCCTTGCACAATCTCATCCGCTGGACCGCCAGCTTTGAAACGCCTCAAGGCGACTTCGCAACCCTTCAGGTGCTGCCAGTGTCCTTTGCAGATTAGCAAAAGTAGTAGTAGTAGTAGTAGAAGTAGTAGTAGTAGTAGTAGTAGTAGTAGTAGTAGTAGTAATAGGAGTAGGAGTAGTAGTAGCAGCAGCAGCAGGAGCAGCAGCAGCAGCAGCAGCAGCAGCAGCAGCAGCAGTAGTAATAGTAATAGTCGGCAATCGTTAGTACTAACAGTGATATGTGATTATGGTAGACATAGTTGTAATGGTAATATAGGCGCCTCAATAAAAAGAATAGGGTTTTGGGGCCCATACTACAATTCAAATAAGGAGCCGCCTCCAAAATAGTATAGGTAATTATTAAGGCCCCTACATTAGCGATATGGCCAGTAACCTGTGGGAAATATGGCCTATTCCTTATTATGGGTAATGCAGGATGTATATCCATCAACCGTAGTTGTTTTGGTAGTATCGGGGCCTTAATAATTAGAATAGGGTTCTGGGGCCCATTATACTATAAGTATACTAAGGAAGTCTCCCAAAACTAGTATAGGCAATTATGTAGGCCCCTATACCCTAAACCCTTAT
>CAJNDV010033895.1:0-13570 GCA_905221635.1 Symbiodinium sp. CCMP2456
CGCCTGTTCCGGCTTCGAGTCGTCGCAACTCAGAGATTTAGGGTTTTGGGTTTGGGGTTTGGGGTTTAGGGCTTGGCGTTTAGGGTTATAGGGTTTAGGGGGTTTAGGGTTTAGGGTTTGGGTTTAGGGTTTGGGTTTTGGGTTTGGGGTTTTGGGTTTTGGGTTTAGGGTTTAGGGTTTAGGGTTTAGGATTTAGGAGTTTAGGGTGTTGGGTTTGGGTTTTGGCTTTGGGGTTTTGGGTTTTGGGTTTTGGGTTTAGGGTTTAGGGTTTTGGGTTTGGAGTTTAGGGTTTTTGAGTTTAAGGTTTAGGGTTTAGGGTTTTGGGTTTGTGAGTTTAGGGTTTTAAGTTTTGGGTTTAGGGTGTTGGGTTTGGGTTTTGGGTTTGGGGTTTTGGGTTTAGGGTCTTGGGTTTAGGGTGTTGGGTTTGGGTTTTGGGTTTGGGGTTTTGGGTTTTGGGCTTTGGGTTTAGGAGTTTAGGGTTTTGGGTGTAGGGCTCAGGGTTTTCATAGAGTTTAGGGTCTGTAGGGCTTGGGGTGTATAGGGTTTGTTAGGAAGGCTTCTTTCGAAAGGTGTGTAGGGTGTCTTTGCGGCGCTTTTCCTAGCAGGTTCCTCCTAATTTGGTTGTAGAATGCAGGGCCATAGGGCTGCTTCAAACAAGCTTTTTTCGGTTTAGGGTTTGGGGTCTAGGGTTTAGGGTTTAGGGTTTAGAAGTATGGGCCCCATAATATGGACCCTTAGGCCTTTCTAGGGACCCTCAAGGGTACGTATAGGGTAATATAATAGGTGTATAAGGATCCCAGGGTTAAGGGCCCATACTAGGGGCCCATGGGTTCAAGCTTAGATTTTCGCAGGGGTTATAGGGCTTCGTAAGCTTATGAGGTTTTTGGTTTTGCAGATTTCAGCACAGCTGCTACCATTTAGGGTATACTAGTCCACTCCGGAGGCAAGCAGGGTGTTGTTTCCTTAAGCTGCTTAGCTTTTTGATCTTCAGGCTTGGGACTTTGGGGTCCAGGGTTTAGGGGTCTAGGGGTTTGGGCCTCAGGGTTTGCAACGACCGAAAGATGGTGGGTTCTTAACCACTGGACCGGCCGTAAGATTGCCCGATGCAATTGCAAAGGCTGGGGCTTGATCTTCAACCCTAAACCCTAAACCCTAAACCCCTAAATCCTAAATCCTAAACCCTAAACCCCTGGGCTTGATCTTCAAGGTGCCTTATGGATTCAAGGTTCAGAGAAACTTGGAGGTTCATGGGTAGTTATGAGTATGGTTATAAGTCCCAAATAATTATAGCTACCCTACTTATAACCCCATTTATAACTACCCATGACCCTAAACCCTAAACCCTAAACCCTAAACCCTAAACCCTAAACCCTAAACCCTAAACCCTCTTGAGGCTTGGGGCTTTTTGGGTTCGTCAAGACCATTTCGGGGGATCGTTCTGAAACTCTGGGTCGGCAGGCCTTTAGGGTTAAGGGTTAAGGGTTTAGGGTTTAGGGTTTAGGGTTTAGGGTTTAGGACTTAGGGGCTTAGGGTTTAGGGTTTAGGCTTTGGGGTTTAGGGTTTAGGACTTAGGGGTTTAGGGTTTAGGCTTTGGGGTTTAGGGCGTAGGGTTTAGGATTTAGGGGCGTAGGGTTTAGGATTTAGCGGCTTAGAGTTATATAGACCAAGCGAACTGTTGCGCAATCCGCAACGTGAAGCCATGAAGCTTGGCCCCTCTGCCATACCCTTTGCAGGGGCCGGCGTTGCTATCCGCAATCTCTGTCATGCCACCACGGCGGCCAGGTGAACTACTTAAACTACCCAAGTTTGCAACAGAGCTTCGCTGTGCCGCCTTCTACAGTTCAACAGACGAGCGTTTGCGGCTGCCGTCGGCACGCTTTCGGCCCATGGCGCTACCATGGCACACCCCGGATCAGCGATCACACGTGCATGCACGCTCTTCTGGGTCACAGTCATGACGTCTCCGCGGCCTCATACTCCGACGCTGCGACTTTGCTCCTCGACTTCAACCAAACCCTAAACCCTCAACCCGAAGCCCGAAACCCTAAACCCCAAAGGTGCCCCAAAACTGTCACGACGCTTTTTTTAGCGGAGGCTGCGCTGCGGCCGGATGTTGAGAATCTGCGCGGGCCCCTATAGTCTCCATTGTAGTTCCTTTTTTGGTTTAACCCATTTTCTACCAAGGACTTTATAGGGTATCCCCAAAAAGGAACTACAATGGGGACTCTAGGTATATTCTAACATACTGGAGTGCATTCGGATGCTTCGGGCGGGCGGCGGGACTACCAGCCACCAGCGTGTGCCTGCGAGAACAACACCGGCACATGGATTCGGGTAGTCTAAGGGCTTTAGGAGTTTGGGGTCAAATACTAGAGGCTTTTAGGGTTTAGGGTTTTATCGAGAATTAATAACAAAATCCCTTAAACCCTGTTCCACTTCATAAGGCCCCCCGGGTTTAGGGTTTAGGATAATCAGTGACAAAATCCATTAAGCCCTGTTCCAATTCATAAGGCCCCGGCCCCTGTATTACAAATTGCTGAAGACCCTGGCTCTTAGCGGCTATAAGGGTTCTAGTCTACACGAAGTACCTATAGTCTCCATTGTAGCTCCTTTTTTGGGTTTAACCAATTTTCTATTAGGGATTTTATAGGGTGTCCTCAAAAAGGAACTACAATGGAGACTATAGGTAGAGGCAACACCACCAAGTTGTATCTCAATTTCCCAACCTCTTCAAGGTTGAGGCTTCAGCATCTCGGGTTTTTGCCTATATACACCGTACAGCCTAAACCCTAAACCCCTAAACTTTAAACCCTGACGGTAGAGCTGAGGCACACGTGTCCAGAAGCCATCTGACGAGGTCCCATCTCGGCACTTTAGGGTTTAGGGCTTAGGGCCTGTTTCCGGTGCCCATAGGGTTTAGGGTTTAGGGGTTTAGGGTTTAGGGTTTAGGGTTTAGGGTCCCACACTGCCTGAGCTTAAGCTCATTGTAACCTTTTCTGTGGAATTCTAGCATCAACTATGGAGTTTGCTTGAATTTATACACACCTTACAACAAAAACATTATAAGATAGGGTCTTCAAAGGGGTTTTCTGTCTGTCGCTTGAGAATTCCCGGGCTTCGGCTACAGAATTGAGACATGTGAACCCTGAGCCAAGTAACAGGGTCAGGCAATTAGGTAGTTTTGAAGACGGGGGAAATCTCGAAACCAGTCGGTCCAGGCAGCCCCCATCAGCCTCTGCCTGAAGCGCTGCTTTTCAGCTGTCTGGCGCTGCTGGACCAGGGAGCGCAAACCCTTCTGGAGGTTCTGGCCGCAGAACCCTCGGAGGCAGCTGCGGGGCACTTCGGCCGGCTAAGAACTTCTCCAATGCCAACTCTAACTTTGTAAGGGAGCTTCTCCGCCAAGTCGAGGCACTGCCCTTACGCCAAAGCCGACCAGGCAGCTCAAACTTTCCCCGCAAGCCGCGCGAAGAGTTCTGAGGTTCAGGGTTGGGTTTTGGGGCACATGGGGTTTGGAGTTTACGTTTGAAGTAAACTCTGGGATGGTAGCCGTAAGCAGCCACACTTGTGGGTTTATGGGCTTCTTGGTTAAGATCTCTCTCGGTCTAAGAGGAAATCTATTCCCAGTGGCTCCCCGTTGAAACAGACCTTGTGAGCAGCAACCCTAAACCCTAAACTCCATGCAGTCCTTGGGGGGGCAACAAGGCTCTAGACTCTAGACCCTAAACCCTAAACCCTAAACCCAAGGTTATATCCTCGACCAACTTAGACTCTTAGCCGGCAGCCCTAAACCTGAAACCCCAGACCCTGGCCCGCAAAAACCCTGAATTTCTGTACTAACATATAAGGGGATCAGAAGGAGTAGTGCTGCTAATTACTCAGACCCGTGTAGCATCTTAGGCTCAGGGTCACTGCAGGCTTTGTTGACATCTCGCTGCTGCTTTCGAAGATAACCCTAAACCCTAAACCCTAAAGCCCCTAACCCTAAACCCTAAACCCTAAACCGGATGAGCAAATCTCATCCGAAAGGTCGACATCAGGGCAAGTCCCTGCCTGGATTTAGGGTTGAGGGTTTAGGGTTTTGAGTCTGAGTAGGGTTCAACCAAATCCCAATCTGCTAAGCCCTACACATCCCAAGCCAGCAACCCGACAAACATCGAAAGTTCGAACCTCCATTGTTCAAGTCGAAGCAGCTAAACCCTAAACCCTAATCCCAAAATCCTAAACCCTAAACCCTAATCCATAAACCCTAAACCCTAATCCCAAAACCCTAAACCCTAAATCCTTTACCCTAAACCCTAAAAGGCTGTTCCATGGACGAGGAAACTCCAGGGACCTCCCTCCCTCACCCGAAACCCCAAAACCTAACGTAGGGGCATTGGCATTGGCATTGATGGTTAGAACCAGGGTTTCGGGATCCTTTATAGCATAAATATATACCTAACGTAGGGGCCTTAATAAATAGAATCAGGTTTCGGGCTCCTTTGTGGTACAATTATAGTAAGGACCCCCCCAAAAAATAGTAGTGGTAACTATTTAGGCTCATTTAAACCCAAAGCCCTACTGAATCTTTAACCCCTACCCCCCCTCCCATACCCCTTTACCCTGAACCCTAAACCCTGAACCCTATACTCAAAACCCAAAACACAAAGCCCTAAATCCTGAACCCTAAACCCTGAACCCCAAACCCTGAACCCTGAACCCTAAACCCCTAATCCCTGAACCCTAAACCGTAAACCCCTAAACCCGTCACTCTCAGCCCGAAGCTGCTGCGCTTTGGCAGCCTGTGCAAGGATGGTCAAAGTGAAGCAAAGGGTTTTAGGAGGGCAATGGGTTTCGGGCGCGTAGGGTTTAGGGTTTATCGGTTAGGGTTTAGGGTTGAGGGTTTAGGGTTTAGGGTTTGGGGGTTTGGGTTTGGGGTTTAGGGTTTCGGTTTGAGGGTGTAGGGTTTAGGGTTTCGGTTTCAGGGTTTAGGGTTTAGGGGTCAGGGTTTAGGGCTTCGGTTTTAGGGTTTAGGGTTCAGGGGTGAGGGTTTGGGGTTTAGGGTTAGGGTTTCGGGTTTGGGTTTAGGGTGTGTAGGGTTTAGGCTTGATACAGGGCATAATAGGGTTGCTTTACAAGGGCCACTGTAAGACTATGAGAGCCTATAGAGTCACTATACGGGCCATTATGAAACCATAATTGTACAATCGCTGTAAGTTCTACTAGAAGGGCACTTTTTGGGGGCTAGATAGAGCTTTATTCTGTGGGGATTGAACAAAGGGATGTCTCTATCAGGATCATTACAGTAAAATTTTTCGTAGGCAGGTTTTAGGATCTTTTGGTTCAGGGTTCAGTGTATGGGGGGTGTGAGGTTTGGGGATGTGAGGGGTTCAGGGTTTGGGGGTGTGGGTTTAGGGATGTGAAGGGTTTAGGGTTTAGGGATGTGAGGGGTGCTAGTTAGTAGGTTTCTGGATGAGTTTAAGGGCTTGCAGAACTGGGGAGACAGAATCATTTCCGTGTGCGGGGCGTCTGGGAAGGACAGGTTTATGGCCATTGGCCGTTGGGTAGACCATCAAACGGCCGCGGATTGAGTTGTGCAAAGAGCAAAAGCATCCGTGACCGGCGCCCTGTCGGGCCGCGGAACTGCAGCAAAATATTCCTGGCAGGCTTGCAGCCCAGCCGCTGTCAAAAAAGAGACAAACGTCAGCATCCGGCGACTTGGCCAAGCTTTTGGGTGTGCCTGCCAGCCAGCGACGCTCTCGCCGCTGCTCTTGCATGGATGAGACCATGATCATCTGGGCGGATTCGATCAATTCTGACTACGGGATTAGTTAGCATTAGGCCGGGACTGAGTACCGAACAGCAGCATCGGACAGCCGGTAGGCTCGTGACAGTGGAATCAAGACACTTCAGGCACTTCGAAAAAATTATACCAGCAAAGAGCAAAAAATGGCGAAGGCTCTTCCGCAGACCGGTGAAAAGCGAAAATCTCAGTAGCTTGTCTTCGTGCAAAAATGTCGACCTGATCTCTAAGGCTCTAAGCTAAAATCCCATGAACCGCATGATTAATAATAATGTTAATGATGACACTGATAATGATAATGATGATAATGATGGTAATACGAGTGCCAGCACGTTCTTCCAAAGTCTTTTTGAACACGCGCACACACACACACACACACCAACCACCCTAATGTGTTACTCAAGGCCTATATCCCTAAACCCTATAGTTCTAAACCCTAAATCGTCGCTGCGGAACCATCCCGACAACTACAGGACATCCCTACGGTAGGGCATGCTCCGCAGCCCTAAACCCTAAGCCTCAGATTTACGGTGTAGGGTTTAGGGATCTCGGGCAATTTAAGTCAAGGGCTCTAAGCACAATCACGAAACCGCAATAAAGCCCCGAAGCCGTGACCGTAAACCCCGCAACCCGACCCTCAAACCTTTGGACCTATGGACGTTCGATTAGATACCCAGGAACAACCCCAAAGCCGGAGGACCCATATTCCAAGGTCGCTGCAAATAAGGTTTAGGGTTTAGGGTTTAGGGTTGTTTGAAAGGTTTAGGGTTTAGGGTTTAGGTTTTTTAAAGGTTTAGGGTTTAGGGTTTAGGGCTTCCCCACCAAACACGAAACAGGAGAAGGGGCCTTGCTCAGCAACGTCTCGCCGACGTCCCTGGCGACGGCCGCGGCTGTCTGCACCAAGCAATGAGTTGATTGGGGCTTAGGGGGTTTATAAGGTTTCTGGGTTACTTGGAGGTTCATAGGTAGTTATAAATGGAGTTATAAGTCCCCTAATATGGGTTATAACTGTAGTTACCCTACTTATAACCCCATTTATAACTATACCCCTGAACCTCCAAGTAGGGTGTAGAGTGCAGAGCGTACAAAGCTCCCCAAACGACAAATCTTAGCTTCAAAGTTTTGGCGGTTCCTTTCTATGATTATAGCATAATATACCCCAAAACCCTATTGAAACTACTAAGGTCCCGATTGGGGATATAGACCCTCTCAATAAGGTCCCCTTCAAGAGAGCCATAAGTAGGGCTCAGAAGGGTCTCCTTTAAAGGGGTCTCCCTAAGACTACCTAGGAAATAACCTATTAACAGAATTTGGGTTTAGGGTTTAGGGTTTAGGGTTTAGGACCTGGGAGTGCGAGCCTGGTTCTGCTGCCACCACTGCCGGAACTGATTCATCACGTCCTCCTGCTGCATACGCTCACCTAAACCCAAACCCCTAAACCCTAAACCCCTAAACCCCTAAACCCTAAACCCTGAACCCTGAACCCTAAACCCTAAACCCTAAACCCTTAACCCTAAACCCTAAACCCTAAACCTTAGCGGAATGTAGGGGCCTAAGTAACTACCTCTACTAGTTTGACGGCTCCTTATTATACTTATAGTAGAAAGGGCCCCCCCCAAGCCCTATTCTAAGTATTAAGGCCCGTATATTAAACCCTAAACCCTAAACCCTAAACCCAAAACTGTAAGGGCCTAGTTCAAGGTATCTGGCCGAGGGCTAGTCGGGTTTTTGCAGGGCTTCCTGTCTCTTTCGGACTGTATGGACTTGTGGCTTTTAGGGTTTAGGGTTTAGGGTTTAGGGGTTTAGGGTTTAGGGGTTGAGGGTTCAGGGTTCAGGGTTCAGGGTTCAGGGTTCAGGGTTTAGGGTTTAGGGTTTGGGCCCAGGGTTTCGGACCGTTTTCAATGGATGAAGGGGTTATACTTGGAGGTTCAGGTGTAGTTATTAGCGGGGTTATAAGTAGGGCAACTATAGTTATAACCATATTAGGGGACTCATAACTCCACTTATAACTACCCATGAACCTCCAAGTAGAGTTAAGGCTTCAAGGGGTCGGACGGACAGAAGGGGCGAGGATGCGGAGCTTCGGCATCAAGATTGGGGTCCAAAGCACCCTTTCTGGTGTAATGCAGGAGCCTAAATAAGTAGAATAGGGTTCTTGGGGGGCCGTAATATTATATTATATATATATATATACATACATATATATATATATACACAACTAGGAACCCCCAAACTAATGTAGGTAACGGCCCCCTACATTAAATCCGGCCATGTCTCAGAACGGATCTGAAACAAGAAACAGGTTGTGCCTAAACCCTAAACCCTAAACCCTAAGAGGTGGGGGGATGTCGGCGCTCGATGAACCGTTGGTACCCGGAGTGCGTTTCGAGTCTGAGAGAGTCACTTGTCAGTTTTTCCGAAAATGGGAGGTACCTTATTTTGGAGTCCTTATAATAAGGATCCTACTATGTAGGGTAAAATAGGGGGTACCTTAGATGGGGTCCTTCTTATAATAAGGATCCAACTATTTAGGGTACTATTTTAAGGTCCCCCCATGTTCGGAAACCTCCACTTGCAACACCCCACCTTTGGGCGCGCAGGCTCCTGGTGGAGCGCGTGTGACTCTCGCAGCGCTAACCGTCTCCTCCGTCACCTCTAGGGTTTAGGGGTTTAGGGTTTAGGGTTTAGGGTTTACGTCGATGATGTCGTCCGGAAAGGTGTAACAGCCCAGCTCGGGCTCAGCTGTGGCAAGACGGCCAAGGAAAACCTGGCGGCCAGGGCCTACGGAAGAAGCATGGATCCAACCGACTCAAACCAGAAGCATCGTTTCGGTCTGATGTGACGTCTTAAACCCTAAACCCTAAACCCTAAACCCTAAACCGCTTAGGGTCGCTTTTTTGTCAACCGGGAGCCGGCTTCAGTGCATGTAGCCATCCCACGTCGCGTAGGAGGGTGGCCGCTGCCACGACCTGGGCTCGAGACCCAGGGCCGTCTCCGGCCGGGTCCTCGCCACTTCTTCGGGGTGAGCAGGTTTAGGGTTTATAGGGTTTATAGGGTATAGGGTTTAGGGCCTGTTTAGGGTTCAGGGTTTAGGGTTTACGGCTCAGAGTTTAGGGTTTAGGGTTCAGGGTTTAGGGTTTAGCTTTTTGTTTAGGGAGGTGTCTTCGGAGCTATCCTCGCCTATATGCGTGCTTTGTCTGCCCTGCATCTTGAAATCCTACGTTTTCAAAAACCTAGCTTTAAGAATTCGGGAAGTAGCTCTAAACCCTAAACAACTAAACCCAAAACCCAAAACCCTCATCCCTAAGCATTCTGGAAGTAGAGCCGTGATTCCACACATTTTTCCAACTGGCTTGCCCATGCAGCTGGGCCGAACCAAGACTCCTAAAGAAACTCATACAAACACCTGAACTGGCAACCCTGCCATTCACCCTTAGGCCATCTTACACCGGACACCAAACCCTTAAAGTTAAACCGAACACCAAAGCTTTAAACTGAATCCCCCGAAACCCTAAACCCACCCTAAACCCAAAACCCAAAACCCAAAACCCTAAACACTAAACCCTAAACCCCAAAACCCTAACATAAGGTAGTCCTCACGGCTGCCGAAGCAGTCCAGCTCCCGAAACCGCGCATCCACCAGGAGCCCTGCCCAGGGCTTTGCTTTTGGCGCGATCCGGGTATTAGTAAGGTCTATATATGGCCAAAAACGTTTTGTAGGGGTCGCTCCCTTTTGCTTAATCGACCTTTTATCGGGTTTTTTAGAGGCTTTAGGGTTTTATGGTTTATGGCGCTGGTTTTTGAAGAATTACAAAATCTTTTCCAGACTCAGATATGATGCCAAGTCGGTTCCTAGAAGAACTCGCACCGAAAGGACTCGTCTGGAGGCCCTAAAGGACAAAGAAGGCCTTCGGGATACGGCAGTGAACAATGGCCGAGCATGGGGAGTCATAAAGCCTTCTTTACCAAATACCCTAAACCCTAAACCCCTAACCCCTAAACCCTAAACCCTAAACCCTAGACCCTAAACCCTAAACCCTAAACCCTAAACCCTGCCGAACATGGGGAGTCACCAAATACCCTACGACCAACCATGAAGCCCTGGGCCCCAACTCCTTCAGGGTCTGAAGCCCAGAGCCCCAAAGACCTAAATTGCCTAAACCAATAGTGTCTCCATTGTAGTTCCTTTTTTTGGGGGACACCCTATAAAAATCCTTAATAGAAAATTGGCGAAACCCAAAACAGGGAACTACAATGGAGACGATAGGAACTATCCACGAACCCGAAACCCTCAACCCCTAAAGCCTCGCCCCGAAACCCACAATGCCTACACCCCACCAGCCCAGAACCCCCAAAAACTGGAAGCCACAAAGCCATAAAGATGCTAGAATCCGAGAGACACCAGGTTCCGTCACCATGAGAACATGAAGTTTAGGTTTAGGGTTTATTATAGGGTTTACGGTTTTTTTTTTTAAGGGCCCTTTTCATCCGCATGATCAAACATACAGAAGAATCCCCATTCGGGGAGAGCAAGGAACAGTGAGGTGTTGTTACACTTCTCCGTCCTAGAAAACCGGCTCCCGACATCACTTGCGACTCTCAGGCTCACTCAGTGCGGCAGTTCGTCAACAGTCACCCTTACTCCTCATCCGTGGAGATGCCCTCAAGAGCTCTCTCGACCAGGTCGCCCAGGTTCCTGGATACCAAGTCCTCAAACTGCTCCATGCTAACATATCCCTCGGCCACGTTTCGATAATCGCAGCGCGTTGAGGCAATTGTCCCGCTGCCGTTGGGATTCTGTATTCACTCCAAACCGCTTGCCTACCAATGTTTGGCATAGTCTCAATGACCAGGAAACCATTCGTATCAAGTGGAACTTGAATCACACCTGTCTGAAGGATAACCCCCGAATCATGAAATGAGATCTGAAGCCGCAACATGTTTGCAAATTGCGGTGGTACCAACGCAGCGCCCCCAGCTGCCTCGCGCAGTGCTGCTGCCACAAAAGCAGCGAATGATTTCACACCATTCCTGGCTGCAGATGAGGGATCATCTTCCTCAACTTCGATTTGCACATTCTCCACATCTCTCACCGCTGCCCATGATCTCCCGATGACTTGAGGAGTCACCAGCGACCAAGAAATGTGATCGCATTCCTGTTTGCATAGCTCTTGAGTCGCGACCCGATATGGTTCCAGCAATCCAGGAACCATCTTGAAGGCACATTTTTCCATGGCCCCTTGACTTGGTAAGATTGAATCACGAAAACCAGTGAGACAACCAGTCCTGGCATTTGCGGGAAAATCTATCTCTGAAGCATCAGCGCCAATGAACATGCGCTGCATAACAGGATCATCCTCAGCCATCAAAGCCAAAAAGATTGTCCTGTTTGCTAAGAAACCATGCTGGATCGTTGGCATCGTATGCACATCGTTGATCCCCACAGGTACACGCTGCCATAGCTGTGACATCTGTGAGAACAATGCGCCTGGATTGTCAATTTGAGTTCCAGCTGGGAGGTAATTGCCGTCAAAGGCGCTGCTTATAGTCGTCGCAGCATCCGCCAACCATGACATTTTGCTGGCAAATTGTCCTGCATCCAAATTGACCAGCGTAGCTGTTAACCTCCCAAGGTCTGCTGGCTGTTCCTTACTGAAGACACCGCCAAAGACCTGGTTTATAGTGTCGAGATACACTCGTGGAGATATGAATCCACCATGTGCAGGGTCGAGATCAGCACCCAAGTTCCATGTAGCTGCCGCTGCATCAGGATAGGCTCCACCAAGATCCTGCGCAACTGCTGCGTTCGCTGAACTTGAAGTCCTCTTCCCAAAGCAAGTCGTAATGGCATCACAAAACCCTTGAGCGATGCCTGCCACATCTGGCAGTATCGCCGATAGGTCGTCAATCAGTCGGTAGATTTCGTCTGATCCTGGCATAGTATCCAGATTCAGAGGATAAGCAGCCATGGTCCTCCCCAAAAGAAGTACACAGCGCGGCCTACCACGATAAGCACGTGTGCCATGTAATGCAAATTGGCCACCTGGGCCCTGCTGCCCCCATGGGCAGAAATTGTTCCCCAGAATTCCGACAAGAATGCGAACGCCACGCGCACTCAACCGTGAACCTAGATCATCAATCACCAAGATGTCTTCTGACCTTACAGGTCCAGGATGGTTAGCTAGGTCGAGTGGAAGATTTGCTGGTGCGTTTGCCACAGGCCCACCACCAAATACCCAACGAGCAGCGGTCAAATCGTTGCCTATCACACCAGGTGCAGGGGCTCCGAACATTGCAGCCAATTGACCTGGAGCGATCAACCCCGGGCTTAGGAAGGGTATACTGGGCCAGCCACCTGCTGGACTGTCTGTAAATCTCCTTGCTCCAGCCGCATCCAAGACGTCAAAACCACCAAGAGATTCGATGATCTGAGCAGTGAATGCTGCCGTGAACAGTTTCGTCCATATACTGGTTGAGTAAACTGAAGTACAGACCAGTCCAGTTTGAGCTGGCAATGATGCATTGAGTGCGTCTGGATTCCACTGCCTCAGCACACCTCCTACCAGTGGAGCCGCTCGTCTGTAGTCTCGACTAATCGAGGCATCGATGCGGCCATCTGGTGTGAAGAACAATTGTGCTGTGTGTTTCAGAGTCAACACAGTAGGAGTGTCAGTCCTCAGCATGTTGCGGAGGTTCACTGCACGATTGAGCTCATTGTTGTTGATACCACAAGTTGTTCTGCCAACAGCAGTTTGTAAGCGCAGTGCTCCACTAACCTCGTTGATAGCATTGCCTGCCTGATCAACAGTCCTTCCTGTATACTTGAGCCGCTCATCGCCAGTGAGCAGCCCAGTCGCCAGATCAAATCCATCAGAATTGATGAACTTGTCAGAAAAATGCTTCAAGACACGGTGCAGCAGCATGGTGCTGAACGAACCGTAAAATCATCGCCTGACTTGGGTTTAGGGTTGATGTATAGGCCATAAGGTTAGGTTAGGTTTTTCGGATTCCGGGTTTATGGTTTAAGGTTTTTGTGCTTTGGGCCCTAGACTTAGACTGAGAGTCCTGTTTCCCCCCGGAGCTTTGTCATCAGGCTTCAAAAAAGCCCAGCATCCCCTTGTTGAAGTCAAATGATGTAGGTCCAGTCAAGCACATTACCCCAGATAAAGGGCTATGGGGTTTAGGGCTTTAGGGTTTTAGGGTTTAGGGTTTAGGGTATGGGCTCTCTGGCATTCTGCAGTAATGTAGGGATCAAAATATCCCCTGAACCCTAAACCCTAAACCCTAAAACCTAACTAGTATATCATATCCCCTGCGGGTCCTCATATATACATCTACCACAGCAGACCCCTGCACTAAACACCAAGACATGACAAGAGTTAGACATCTCATGTAATAGTATAAACCACTCCACAAAAACCCTGTTCCAATAGACCCTGGACCCTTCCAATTCTAACGATTCTACCTATCGTATCCCGGTTAAGTCCCTATCTACCTCGACTCTCTCTTACTTCCCCAAGAAGCCAGGGCAATAAAAGGTAAAACTTTCAGATTACTACTAAACTATAAGAACCCAACAAGTTTAAAGGTCGGGTATTGGGGACTAGCGAACGGCCCAAAATGACCCAAAAGCAGCTGGCGGCCTGAAACTCGCATCTTCCTCTCCAGCACCTGTCCGGCGCGTAAGTCCGATGCCAAGGTTTAGGGTTTAGGGTTTAAGGGCTTAAGGTTTAGGGTTGCAGCAAAACTAACTCAAAAGCGGTTTAGGGTTGAGGGTTCAGGGGGCGC
>CAJNDV010033896.1:14400-31868 GCA_905221635.1 Symbiodinium sp. CCMP2456
AACAACAACAACAACAACACCAACACCAACACCAACACCAACACCAACACCAACACCAGCACCAGCACCAACACCAACACCAACACCAACACCAACAACCACGCCAACAACAACAGCAGCAGCAACAACAACAACAACAACAACAACCACAAGAACAACAACAACAGCAGCAGCAGCAACAACAACAACAACCACAACAACAACAACAACCACAACAACAACACCAACAACAGCAACAACAACAACAACAACCACAACAGCAACAACAGCAACAACAAACAACAACAGCAACAACAACAACAACAGAAACAACAACCACAACAACAACAACACCAACAACAGCAACAACAACAACAACAACCACAACAACAACAACCACAACAACAGCAACAACACCAACAACAGCAACAACAACAACAACAACCACAACAACAACACCAACAACACCAACAACAGCACCAACAACAACAACAACAACAACAACAACAACAACAACCACAACAACAACAACAGCAGCAGCAACAACAAGAACAACAACAACAACAACAACAACCACAATAACAACAACAACAACAGCAGCAGCAACAACAACAACAACAACAACCACAACAACAACAACAACAACAACAACCACAACAATAACAACCACAACAAGAACACCAACACCAACAACAGCAACAACAACAACAACAACCACAACAACATCAACAACAGCAGAAACAACAACAACAACAACAACAACAACAACAACAACAACAACAGCAACATCAGCAACAACAACAACCACCACAACATCAACAACAGCAACAACAACAACAACAGCAGCAACAACAACCACAACCACCACAACAACATCAACAACAGCAACAACAACAAGAAGAACAACAACAACAACAAGAACAACAACAACAACAACAACAACAACAACAACAACAACAACAAGAATAATAATAACGTCGAATACAACTGAACACAATCCACTTCATCAATGTTGGACCAGTGAGGACACGAACTTGACCTGCGGCCGCGGGGCTGTTGTTGTAAGGGTGGCAGAAAACCAGAATACGCCGGCTAGGTCTTCCAGCGCTGCTCTGTGGGATGAACCAGCCCGTCAGGGAGATGCCATCCTCTTGGGAATCATGCCAGCTATGAACATAATCTCAGAGTCAGCTATAATTACAAGACAACCAGACATCAAGACAGATAAACATCAAAACTAAAGGATGCCGACACTTCGTGCGCTCAGATAGTCCCAGGACTTTAGAGTCAGGCAGTCTTTCGATGCGGTTTGGAGGTGCTCGGGTCTAGAAGGTTCTGATCCAGGAAGGAAAGATTTCGTTCGTTCATGACCCCTTCATCTCGGAGTTGTGCATTTGAGGACAGGCGTGCATGACCCGACCGGCGGAGGAAAAGAAACTCAGAGCCAAGCCGACAATGACAGCTGCATGACACGAGTACAAGAGATTTCACATCGGATGGAGGCATGTTCGAAATTCGCAGACTGGATCTTCCATGAAACTCCGGAAGCCAAGGCGAGGCAGCAAGCGCGGCATGCGCCCTCCCTGTGCGACCCGCCTCGGTGAAGAACTGCACCTGCCGCAGTTAGATGGGACCAGGAGGTACAACTGCCGTCAGCGGCGTCTTTCGCAGATCATTCGGAGCTCGATGGATTTTTGAGCGCTGTTGAAGACGATTTTGCCGAGCCCCCGGAGCCTGAACCTCTAAGCCTGAGCACTCGACAGCCCTGAACTCTTCATACCCTGATCCCTTCACCCTAAGGCCCAGGGCTCTTTCGAGAGGCCCCTCTCCGGATGTCTCGACCCCTGCCGCCCCTGCCTCGCCTCCTCGTAAGGCATATTCAGATCTTCCGGGGTCAGGACGAACTCGTCCGTGTATCCTCCCAGAAGACTCTTCGGAAAGGCGGGCAATGACATCAGGCAAAAACCTCCTGCACTTGTCACGCTTAAGGCGATGGCGAGCGCAAGGCATTCGCCAGGCTTGAGAAGCACAGCTGCCAACTTCGAGACTGAATTTGAGAGGAAGTGCAGGCAACTTACACCCTGACAGGATTCGTATTGAGCTCCCGAGGTCAAGCTAATGGAAGATGGCAACGGCAGTGTTAGGCTAGTTTATTCCCTGGAGTTGCTTCATCACTTATCATCAATATTTGTGTCCAGAGAAACGCAAGGCCCTTGTGTGAACCCAGATCCACCCTTTGGAAACGGCAGTCACTGCCCTAAATACGGCCTGGCCTCTGCGCCGGCTGCCGTGAACCGCCGAGACCACATACCTTGTGGTTGAGCTTCATGTCTTTCTTGCGGCTTAGGGCTTGGCCACGGTTTAGGGTTTAGGGTTTGGGGTTCGTGTCGCAGCACGATCTGGCATACAAGACCCGTGATGCAGCAACGTAACATAACTAAACTCAGACGACACCCCGAGAGGACCCTAAATGCTCCGAAACTTTCTAAACCTTGCATCCCACTAAGACTGGGCTTTGAGAATTGGCGGCCCGAGGTACCCGGCCACCCCCAAAATGCCCATTCCGGCACCCACGGCCGCGCCAGCAGCCTGAAATAGCTCGCGATGATTAGCAGCATCTAGATAAAGCCTTAGGGCACGACAAAGAACGTCTAAGAACATCACCAGCCAATCCCCAGCATGTGCAGCCCGAGCTTTGCTCAGGCAACCGAACAGCTACGGACAGGCGCCGTCTAGAATGGTGATCCCCGAGATCATGATCGAGATGCGACCACACGTGGTACTGCCAATATCAGGCTTGTCTTGCATCTTCTTGCATCTTGGGGGTCAGGTCAATGTTTGATCATGTTTGCAGCTCAGCAGCACCCCGAGCTGCGTAGGGCGGCACCGCCCTCCTCGATTCTCTTGGGCCCAGGGGCTTCATTATGATGTGCTTGCTGCAGCTGTTTCTTATTCTGAGTATCAAAGAGGGTTATTGCACTGCTCACCATTGTCATGGGCATCATCGCCATCATAGTCGGAGACCTGCAGCACGAGTAAATAATGCACTCCAATTCTGTCTCTTTCACTACACACTTCGCCCATCGCGAAGTATGTAGTTAAGGACCTACATGGGTAGTTGTCAAAATTATGGCCCCTTTTGGGGTACCCTAAATAATAGGTGCCGTATTATAATAAGGACCCAAAAAGGGACCATCATTTTGACAACCACCCACATGTACTTGGTGAAAACCTGGGATCCTGAACGGGAGAGAGACCCCACTATGACCGGAACTTTTCGACAACTACATACCAAATAAGGAGACAAGGGATCCACACTCACAGTGAGTCTGGTCGGCATCTACACATACCAATGTAACACCCTACCCATAGGCCCCAAAGTAGTTCCTTTTTGGGGTTACCTTATAGGATTCTATATATGAACCCCAAAGGAACTACTTTAGGGCCCATGGGTATACACTAATAGATTCCTTTCAGAGGCAAAACCCATGGGAACTCTCAACTGCAACCCAGCGCATCCCAAACCCGCGACGTCCCTTTCCTAGAACCCCTGGAACCCAAACCCCGGAACCCTTGAAACACCTGCAACCCTGTCAGAGACCCTTACAGGGAGAAACGAAAAGCGTCACCCACCCTGAACCCCATGGACCGCGAAGCCGCTGAAACCCACGAAAGGCCCAAAAACCCCAACGAGAGCCCTAGAGAGCCCCACACCCTGCCCTAAACCTTTAACCCCAAAAGCCCCTGAAACCCCTAAACCCTGAAACCTCAAACCCCTCAGAACCCCCAAAAGTCCCTAATCTCTAAACCCGGACCTGCATTGCGACAGCCATCCTCCGGCGCGCTGCTTCAAAGGCCCCAAACGAGCGCTCCACATGCCGAGCTCGAGCTCGGGATTCAAAAGGCCGAGGCTTTGGACTTGTTTTGGGGTTATACGGGCTTCGGGGCTTAGGGACTTAGGGGTTTGGGGTTATACGGGCTTCGGGGCTTAGGGACTTAGGGGTTTAGGGCTTCGAGATTTAAAGGGTTCAGGCGGTTTAGGGCTTCGAGGTTTAAAGTTTTCAGGCGGTTTAGGGCCCAGGCCTCCGGGGGGGGCTGTTTGGAACAGCACACGGGTGCTTTGCCTCCAGGGCAACAGGAACTTGGGCTTTCGGGTTAAGGGAATTGCCCCCTCCGCTTCCTTCCAGGTTACTCTGGTTAACTCTGGTTAAATGTAGGGGCCTTAATAATTGCCTTACTAATTAGAATAGGGTTTTGGGGTGAACAGTATGATACTATAATTAGAATAAGGAGCCCTAATAGTAATATTGGTAGTTATTTAGGCTTCTTTATTACCTTGCCGTTGTCTCGGCAGTCAAGCTGACTGCTTTAAAGAAGGAAGGCACCAGTTGGGTTGCCGTGGAGGCACTACTGCAAGAAGAGATATGCTCAAGATACGTCTTGCAGGACATGTTGGATCTTGAGCTGAATCATCTACCACACCGAGGTGTCTTCATGACAGTACAGCTCTTGACTGTTCTCACCGACCAATGTGATTCATGGCATTCCATCTGGGGACGTTTTCGGCTTGTCTTCAAAAGCACGGCAAAGTCCTTCGTGGCAACAGGGCGATGTGCACCATCGGGGTTCTGCTGAACCATAATCGAAATCCTGCGATTGTCAGTGATAAGCTTACATAAACTCGAGTACACAGCATTGAAATTGCCAAACGTTTGCGATCGGATTTCAACAAAGAGAGATCGACCGGTATATTCGGTACGCTGAAGGTTGTCAGTCATCTGTAAGGCAGAAGGAGACATCCAATGCTTTTTGGCGACCAAGGGGAAACGACCTGAATAAGGTACTTCTAATTTCGGCCCGTGTATATCCAGGGCCGCTTTCTTGAGCGGTTGCGATTTGGGGATGTCACGTTCACATATAGCCTAAAGCAAAACCAATGGCCTTCGGAGATTCCTCACTGGTACGAATTTCCTGGACCATCCACCTCCAATATGGTTACCTGCCAAAACACTTCACGAATCTCACATTTGCTCCACACTGCGAGCTCCGCACCGGTCGAGCAGATCATGATCCGACTGATTGTCCCAACAGATTAGATGTTGTTTCACCATGTTTCACCAAGTCCCACCAATCCACCATTTTTGTTTGAAACCTGTCGGGCGGAGGACACCTTCTCAGTAGCTCAGAAGGGCTACCAATTCCACGCTGGGACCACAGAGGATTGCATGGATTCTGAGCCGTACTTCGCCACTCTGAGCGAGCGTACTCCGTGACAAGAGTTACTTGTTGCCGCTTTACAGCCAGGCACAATCAGGAGAGAGCACGAGCTACTCAAGGGACTAAGCATGCATTGCTGACAGCACAACATGCCACGTTCCTGCACAGCAAGGAAACCTGCTGTGCATGTTTTGTGCACAAACCGCACGAGACATGGAAACGGTTTTTCACCCGACCAAAGTTAAAAAACACTTAGACTACGCACAGGTAGACAAGACAGGCAAAGAACGTCCGGTTTGCAACCATGCTCAGCAAATCAACATATAACTCGAGGTTTGGTTATAGTCAGCTTGAAAAGGCTTGAAGTGCGCAATCTGCTGGATCTATGTAAACATCTCAGAATTGACCAAACGCATCAAAACCGCCCTGTGTCCTGCATAAAGATCATGAAGCCGTTTTGACTTACAACCCCATCTTGATATCCTCATGCAACACAATCGGACGCAAACCCCGGGTCCCAGGAAACAGATGAGCATTGCAACCACATCAAAGCAATCTCTCACAAAACTGTGAGCTTGGCGGCTTGGCGTCCACGGCAAAAATTGGCTGCTTCGATCTCAACATGGATTGTGTTGTCGCACCACTCTTTCCCACGATTTCTACATGAGGCAGGCCACGACGGGCCAAGGTCCTTGTCAGCCAGATCCAACATGTCCTGGCGTGGGGAGCGGGGTTGGGGGGAAGACTTTGAGACCTAACGCTGAGACTGTAGGTTCCCCAAGTTCTCCCAAATCTTCGCAGTGGAAGCAGTACCGGCGTCTCAAACAGCCATGAGCTGAGGTTTCAACATGCAAACATGACGGCAGCGATCCCATCCCGACAGCTTTTCCTCAGGTCCGGGCACAGTTTAGCAGGATGTTGCAGCCTTGTGGCGTGAATCCATCAGAAACGCGGTCCCCAAACTCTCTTTGAGACCATGCAGAGGTCAAGTCTACTTGAAACCGATGCAACGCATCCGTGCAAGGTCAGCAAGCGCAGCTGGGGCACAGAGTCTCCAAGGTCAGGCTGACACTGGCCGTCAACGTGCCCCAGTCTAAATGATGGGCTTCTCCAAATTCGGGGTAGGGATAGACATGGAGGTGTGCTGCGCAAAAATCCCGCACGGGAACCCCGAAACATGTTCAAGCCTGGGCTTAAAGGAGAAACCAGAAATCATGAAAGGGCCAACTACTTTGCCTGTGCGCTCACGAACTTGGCAAAAGTCTCGTAGGGTTCTTTCTCAGCAATCCTTTGGGCCATGCTCAAGAGCGTGGAGCCGGAGCCTGTCTTGGCACTGATATCGGCACCACTTGCCAGCAGCAGCTTTGCGATCTCCACAGCATCGTCCTGCTGGCTCGACAAACCACACCAGTTGCGATAGCAGCGACCTAGTTCGTGCAAGGGCGTCCAGCCGTGCTTGCTTCTGGCGTCGACCGGTGCTCCCACTTTCAAGAGGAACTTCACCATCTTCGTGCAAAGGTTGCGGGCCGCTTCGTGCAATGGGGTGAAGCCGGCCTTATCTTCGGCGTCTACCTTCGCCCCTTTTGCCAGGAGAAGCTCTGCAATAGGCACGCTTGAACCGTCGCTGGCAGCCTCATGCAATGGCGTTCTGCCATGATGATCCATGGCATTGACCCGCGCTCCATTGGCCAAGAGGAACTTGACCATGCTTATGCTTGGGTCGTATCGGCTAACAGCAACATGCAATGGCGTGTCGCCATCAGGATCCGTGGCATTGACCTGCGCTCCATTGGCCAAGAGAAACTTGACCATGCTTAGTTGACTTGAGTGTGGGCAGTTGCCAGCATGAACGACAAAATGCAACGGCATCCAGCCATAAACACCATCAGGCTCATTGATCTGCGCACCTTTTGCCAAAGCGAGCTTTGCGATCTTGACGTTGCAAGTCCCAGCGGCGTTGCGCAAAGCTGTGCTGGCATACTTTGGCGCCTTGTCCAGGAGAAGCGCGGCCGTCTCCTCGCCACGGCCGTGTTCAATGTTGTCAACGGCCGCAGCGACAATATTCGGATTATCCACACTTGCCCCGTTTGCAAGGAGCAACTTCGTTCGTCCACTTCAGCTGCGGAGCCGAGGCCTCCTTGCTGCCATGAGAGCTCAGTGTTGCCGTTGTCATCCTCAGGGAGCCTTGGGATGAGAGCAGATCCCTGCACTTCCGCAGGCATGTTGCCAGGCCGTGTAGTCGTTTTGGCTTGAACCGTTTCGCCCAATTTGCTCTGCTGGCACCTCACGACTGGTGACTTCGGATGGCGCGCATGGCAGACCTTGAGAGGGAGGCTTTCCTCGAAGAGAACAACATGTCCGTTGCGCCGCAGAGTGCACATCAGTCTTTCTTTCAAGGGATCCGATTCCTTGCGATCATGCTCTCATGCTTCGTGGCCTTCGCCACAACCGGCATCGTGTTGAAATCTCGTGCCAACGGCATCCTTCCAGCAGCTGCGGATGCGAGCACCGAAAAGTGGAACGAGCTCGGCCGCAGCCGTCGAGCAATCCCCGGAGAAAGCAACCAACAAAACAGGCACCATACGGTCATTACGCCACTACGCGATCACTAGCGCAATCTCAGCGCACCGTCGAGCTGCTGTGAGTAAGAACGCAATGGCGGCTTATAGGCTTGGCAGAACATCATCAAGCAAGTGTACGAGGATCCACACATTAGGATTTGGAAGTACCTTAAGAACCCAAAACCCACTTTTTTGTAGGTTCTTATTATAAACCCTAATATGGGATTTATAGGGACCCTACAAAAAAAGTAGCTTTTGGGTTCTTGAGGTATAGCTAGCGCCCTAAGCTACGTTTGGCTAGAGCTCGGGATCGCTCAATCTCGCGGGGGGATGTGGTGAGGTTCATGGAACTCAAGGATCGGGAAGATAGACCGCAAAGGGGCTACAGTTCCTACCGCTACATGCGATTGCAGTGGACTCTTTCACGAGGAAGGCTGCAACGATACCGCTTGCACGGAAAACAGCTCCAGCGACAGCAGTCCCAAAATCTGAAGCCTCCCGACCCTACAGCCGAAAAAAAAAGCGTAACAAACCCTGAACCCCACGACCGCGAAGCCGCTGAACCCCCCCAAAAGGCCCCTAAACCCTGAAACCCCAAACCCCTCAGAACAAACAAAAGTCCCAAAAGTCCCTAGAAACCCTAAACCCTAATCTCTAAACCCGGACCTGCATTGCGACAGCCATCCTCCGGCGCGCTGCTTCAAAGGCCCCAAACGAGCGCTCCACATGCCGAGCTCGAGCTCGGGATTCAAAAGGCCGAGGCTTTGGACTTGTTTGGAGTTATACGGGCTTCGGGGCTTAGGGACTTAGGGGTTTAAGGCGTTTAAGGGTTTTGGCTTTAGGGCTTCGAGGTTTAGGGTTCAGGCGGTTTAGGGCCCAGGCCTACGGGGGGGCTGTTTGGAACAGCACACGGGTCCGTTTTGGACTTCCGGGCTTTGCTCCGAAGGGGCAAACGAGGAACTTGGCCTTTCGGGTTAAGGGAGGTGCCCCCCTCTGCTTCCTTCTAGGTTAATGTAGGGGCCTTAATAATTAGAATGGGGTGTTTTGCTGTTCCTTATTCTAAATATAGCATAATATACCCCAAACCCAATTCAAACTGTTAAGGCCCCTACATTACTCTGGCTACTTGCTGTTATCTCGGCAGTCAAGCTGACTGCTTAAAAGAAGAAGGCGCAAGCTGGGTGGCCGTCGAGGCACTACCTGACCTCAAGAAGAGATATGCTCAAGATGCGTCTTGCAGGACATGCTTGATCCTGAGCTGAATCAGCTACCGCACAGAGGTGTCTTCATGACAGGACAGCTTTCGTGATCCCGGAAACCCTGCAGAGCTCAATTTCCAAACCAAAGCCCTACCTAGACCCTATAAATATAATACATTGTTTGGTTCCCTTAGTTTCTCATTGTAGGATCCTAGCCATAAAACAAAAATCATCCCAACAACGGTGCTACATGTAAGGGCCTAGGTACAAAACAAAACATGTATGAAGCCCTCCACAGGCACTGTGAACCCGAAAAAGTCATGCAAAAACCGTATAAACCCAAT
Source organism: Symbiodinium sp. CCMP2456 (assembly GCA_905221635.1). NCBI lineage: Eukaryota > Dinophyceae > Suessiales > Symbiodiniaceae > Symbiodinium > Symbiodinium sp. CCMP2456. The sequence continues at coordinate 23,701 of CAJNDV010033896.1, forward strand.
AGAACCTTGGGTCCCAAATGCGCCAATCACACTTTTGCTCCTGTCGAAGTTGAAACCCAATGAACGGTCTCTCTTCTCCCTCTCTCTCTCTCTCTGAATATCTCGGAAGTGCCGTCATGTGCGCTGAGTTCTGGGTTCCAGGGTTAGCCAGTCACAAACAATCTCGTACAACCGAACCTCAGCACTTGGTATCCCAAATCATCCGATGGTGCTGTTTTCGCCGAGGTCATGCGATGGCTTGAGCCGCTTGGGCGGCGGGTCTTTATCCTCGTCGTCATCCTAGGCAGGTCTCACCATACACAGATGCAGACGCCTCTCACTTCACGCCCATGCTTCGGGCAGGGACGGTCAAGGTGACGGCAGGCCACTGAAAAAGAAGCAGACTCGTCAGCTGAGCGCTTTTTGAACTTTGCAGGTGCTCTTCGCCGTGCCCCGAACGGGCTGGCATCAGCTCCAAGCACCATTGTCTTGCGGCACAGGGGCCCCCCGACTTCACGCCTGTTTTAGTGAAAGCAGGAGAGAGACAGCGGCCATGTGCTGCTCATGCATTGGCCTCAGTGGCTTCGGACTGCAAAGGTCAACTCAGAACGACCGCCTGGCCTAGATGTCCTGAGACAGACCCCTAACAAAGTGAGGGAACGCGCAGAAAAGTAGCAAAAGGGCATAATCATACTGGACATTGCCAGCTTCAGCCGACCAACCAAAGCCTGGTCTGCGGACTCGCCGTGCGCAACTGACAAGCCTTTCAGACTTGAGGTTGCTGCCTGGAAGTGGCAAGCCCCTGCACTGCAAGCTGCACTCGCAGCGCGTTGCGCGCGTGCATGCTGGCCCACAGGCCTGTCGCACTGAGGGGCCCACGCATGGCATGTTAGCTGGCAGACCTGGCAGACTGCGACTGCGGGCATGCGGCCATGCCGCATGCTGCAGGTGAGAGTGGATTTACGGCGCAGAGGCTGTGCATCGCTGCACGCAGTACGGCTCGTCAAGCGCCCACACTTTCGACTGCGAGGTGGTTTCGAGAGCCTTCTGGAGGCATGCAGCCTTTGCAGGTTCACTTGTGCCCCATGCAGAGCACTTGCTACAAAACACTCTACGTGGTGGGAGCAAGCCGCGTGATTGAGCTTGACCGCAAGCAGACCTGTGTCATCCTCCAAGCAAGGACTGCGAACTCCTTTGATTGCAGCTCACAGGCCCAAAGACAAACTCGCACTGCATCGGCGTGAAAACACATGCAAGCATGAACAACTGTCTGATCACGTTTGGGCATCAAAGCTCTCCATGGGAGACTTGCGCCACTTAAGCTTTGCGAGCCTGGTCCTGCCCGCACCACAGTATACTGTTTTGAAGCCAGAGCAAACGGATCTGACATTCTCGACTGCCAGCGTGAGGCAGGAGGCCATGCGATGTGCTTCTGTGTAACCGATTGTGCGCCCCTGCTTTAGTGATCGGAGGCAGACTAAGTCGACCTTTGCATGCTAGCTGAGAACAGTAGAACGAGAAAAGGGTCTCCCAGCTGGCGGACATTGTACTGTTTCAAGGCGCAACATCACCGCTGCAAGCCCCCACTCTATGTGAAGCAGAATGCGGGGCTCCTACTCGCTCAAGCCCCCTCGCACATTTGCACGGCCATTTCGGACTAGAACACTGGCTTTCTCTCAGACAGGCAGCAGTACGACAGCTGATGACATCCATCAAGTCTCTTCCGTAGCAGTTGCCGGCCTTCAAGAATGGGAACGTGAGGAAGAAGGAGCTGCAGTCACATGCGGCTTCCTGCCCGGTGCCATGGCAGCTGCCCTTGCCGAGCGGCCATGCTCAGCCATGGAAGAGCTCCGCGAGCACAGAACATGAGAAGCACGGATACATCATGGCCGCACTTGGACCTGCAGACTTCAAGTCACGAGGTTTGTGCAATGCTGCGCCACGGCAGAGTCCATCGAGAGCGATGGAGGATGGAGAACTGCAATAATAATCCTGTAAACTTCAGATGGCTTGGTACCATGAGCCCATAAGGCTCCGTGACACTCGATGGGCATCAGCACGGCAAGATGCAACTGCTGGCTGAAAGGGCAATCCTGCAAGGCGAAGGAGCCTAGCAAAAAAGGCTTGCAAGACAGTCGCAGCGGCCTCTCGCAGCCGCCATGGCCATGGCCACGGGAGGACCGCAACCGCGAGGAACCTGTGCTTCTGCCCCGGAGAGACTCTCTGCTTTGCCTGCTTTGCCGGCTTTGCGTGTTCTCCTGCCCTCTTTCAAGGAATTCATCTCAACCCCGTTTCAGCAGGAAGACCTTGCCTCGGGCACAAGCTGCGCTGTGAGGAACTGAGGCTGCTGCGTGCACTGCCGTGCGCACAGCTGGCTACTTAAGCCGCATGCAGGAGGACTTCGGCAACTACCACAGGCATCGTCAGCACGAAATCAGATTGCGGAGCTGGTGAGGCCATCCTATATGCGAGTTGCAAGGCACGGGTACATTGCATGCAAATGTCAAGTGTCAAAACAAATGGTGCAGTGTTCCTAAAAACATGTGTGTGATGCCCTACACATGGCCTGCACGCCGAACTCGGTCTCGAATGCATGCAGGCTTTCACGGACCCCAATACCTGCTCGTGGACCCAGACTGTACTAACACAACGGTTGCGAGAAACCCGCAACTCCACCGTGCTTGGGGTGCAGCGCTGCACACAGGCGACTTGATGGAAAGCGGATGAGACAGTAAACGTCGCTCAGGCGTCAGGCGTACGAGACGGGGAAGGAGCCCACAAAATGGCCTTTCCAAGGGTTGCGCCCGCAGCTGCACGAGTCTGCACGCCCACTTGCAAGGCTCGATGCAGCGCTGTCTCTGCTTGCGAGTCAAGGACAACCGCAAGTCACGCAGGATTAAAACGATGACACCCTTCCGAAGCTTTAAGACAAGGCCTAGATCGCGAGTTCGAAGGCTCGAAGAATGAATCAGTGGCCGACTCTCCTCGAGGAGCATGCGAGCGCAATGTGGTCACTAAGCGGATACGGATAGGGGCTTTGAGGAAGTTTTCGCATGTGCTCCCCACTGGTGCTATGGTCTGCGACCTCCAGACGTAGCCTCGCCTGGCTGTCGAAGTAGGCTTCGGGCAGAACCATGCGGCAAAGAGGATGCTCGGCAGCAATGTTCAGAAGCCCGCGCTGAGACCGACAGATGACAAGGCACCTCCGTATGCCAGGATGGGCTGACGCGCCTAGAGTCGCTGCGGTGGACATGCGAACACCGCAGCTCTAGGCCCGCATGGCCAACAGCTTTTGCAGCAACATGCCTGCTTGACGTTGCGGGACAGCCACAATGGCTTTGCCATGGCTGACTCGGTCTCGAAACTTGCATTCTTGCTGTGGGCTTGGGGTCGAAATGGTGCATTCACAAGTGTGTTCCTGCGTGGCAATTTTCTTCGCTTCTTTTGCCCACAGCGCCGAGGGAAAGATCGCACAAATGGCTTAAAGTGCCGCAGAAAGCTGCAGTCATATGCAGGGAAGTCACCGGACTCTTGCCGCGGAGTGGGCTCAGGCAAAGTGTCCAACAGCTTGAAAGACTTTGCAAGTGCAGTTCGGAAACCAGCGGCAACCGTGCCTGTTGATGCCATCTCACGGCCAAGCTTCTTGGCTTCAGCTAGCAGTTAGCTTCCAAGAGTGCAACCTTCAGCGGCCGGGAAGGGGCCACACACCCAGAAACAACTGTGGGCAAAAGACTTCTTAGCAGGAACTTCGTGAGCTTCGGGAGCTACACAGCGATGCATCGTCAGCAAGAGCGCCGCCACGAAGAGGCAAAGTGATGTTGGCGAAAACATGGCAGACAGGGTGACCGCACCACGCTTGCTTATCTGCGAGACGCTCATGGTGTGATCACAGTATTCGAGTCAGCTTCAGCCAGCTCTTGCCGGTGATTTTCGCCAGAACCGGTGCGTTACTGGAGTTACGGTGGAACCCAGAAAGTTGCACACCCACGGGACCTGCCGTGTGCGCCTGCTTCTGCACGGCAGCCTTCTGTCCAGCAAAGGCTCTGAGAGACGTGAGGCACTTCAACACCCCAACAAGCCCGAAGCTGTCAAACATGGACTTCAACATTGCATGGTATTGAACGGCTCTTGCTCCTGACGGAAATGAATGCCTTGAAACGGCTTGGGATAGAGGTGAGTGCGTGCGTTGACATGTGCTGCTGTAGCCCAGGAACAGAATAAGCCTGCGAAGGCAACAAAGGGCCTACCCTCCACGGACTCATAAACAGAAGACTTCTTTGTGCTTTTTGCTTGTAAGATTCCAAGAAAGTCAAAGGCTTCTAAGCGCTCGTCCTGGCCGATGCCACCGGGTTGTCCGTGCCAAGTCTCTCTAGCATGTGGAGCTTGCGAAGATCAAACGAGACGCTCAGGGCAGTCTGAGCTTTGCGCACCATGTCAGGAATGACGCGCTGCATGGACACCCAAACCCTCTAGGCGATTCTTTGGACCAGGGACTGCCTCTGCGATTCGCACCGTACTGATGACCTTGTTGAAATTTGCAACCAGACCTCAACCCAAAGTCGAAGACCTGGAACTCAGGCGCCAAAGTGCTGCAAAGTCGAAAGACGAGCTCTACCACCCGAAGACGGACTTGCTGGAATGTATGGTTGCGGCTTGCGAAGAGCAAACGAGACGAGAGGGCACCATATCAGGAATAACGCGCAGTGCGCGCTGCATGGACACCCAAACTCTCCAGAGACTGCCTCGGCGATTCGCACCGTACTAAAGACCGACCTTTTGCAACCAAACCTCAGCCCAAAGCCGAAGACCTAGAAATCAGGTGCCAAAGTGCTGCAAAGTTGAAAGACGAGCTCTGCCAGCCTCTGCCAGCGACAATAGACTCACATGAAAGTCGAAGCTTCGAACTGGGCGGCCTGAACCCGAGATATTGCTTTTTTAAACAGGAAAACTAAAGCTTCTAAGCGCTCGTCCTGGCCCATGCCAACGGTGTATCCGTGCCAAGTCTCGCCAGCATGTGGAGCTTGCCAATAGCAAACTAGACGCTCAGGGCAGTCTGAGCTTTGCGCATGATCTTATAGAGCTTGATGCCGGTTTCAGTTCAGTGAGGACAACCTGTAGTGAGCTCGAGATCGGCGCCTGCCGTGTGCGCCTGTTTCTGCACGGCAGCCTTCTGTCCAGCAAAGGCTCTGAGAGACGTGAGGCACTTCAACACCCCAACAAGCCCGAAGCTGTCAAGCATGGACTTCAACATTGCATGGTATTGAACGGCTCTTGCTCCTGACGGAAATGAATGCCTTGACATGGCTTGGGATAGAGGTGAGTGCGTGCGTTGACATGTGCTACTGTAGCCCAGGAACAGAATAAGCCTGCGAAGGCAACAAAGGGCCTACCCTCCACGGACTCATAAACAGAAGACTTCTTTGTGCTTTTTGCTTGTAAGATTCCAAGAAAGTCAAAGGCTTCTAAGCGCTCGTCCTGGCCGATGCCACCGGGTTGTCCGTGCCAAGTCTCTCTAGCATGTGGAGCTTGCGAAGATCAAACGAGACGCTCAGGGCAGTCTGAGTTTTGCGCACCATGTCAGGAACGACGCGCAGCATGGACACCCAAACCCTCTAGGCGATTCTTTGGACCCAGGGACTGCCTCTGCGATTCGCACCGTACTGATGACCTTGTTGAAATTTGCAACCAGACCTCAACCCAAAGTCGAAGACCCAGAGATCAGGTGCCAACGTGTTGCAAAGTCGAAAGACGAGCTCTGCCAGCCTCTGCCAGCGACACTTTAACCAAAACCAAGACATTCAATGGCTTCTGATGCCAACGGTGTGTCCGTGCCAAGTCTTTCTTGCGAAGAGCAAACGAGACGCGCAGGGCAGTCTGAGCTTTGGGCACCATGTCAGGAACGACGCGCAGCATGGACACCCAAACCCTCTAGACTCTAGGCGTTTCTCTGGACCCAGGGACTGCCTTTGCGATTCGCACCGTACTACAGACCTTTTGCAACCAAACCTCAGCCCCAAGCCGAAGACCTGGAAATCAGGCGCCACAGTGCTACAAAGTCGAAAGACGAGCTCTGCCAGCCTCTGCCAGCGACAAAAGACTCACATGAAAGTCGAAGCTTCGAAGTGGGCGGCCTGAACCCGAGAGACGGTACCTGATATGACATCGCGTCACCTGCGCAGACACGAGAAGACAGGGACGCCCGCGCACAAGCCGCCTGAAAGAACGATCGGAGGAGTCTGGTGCCGGGCTTCGAAACAACATGCGAGGCATCGAGGCTCAAGGAAGGGCCATACCATTTATTGCAATACGTGTTGTAAGCTTTTCCTTGGGTCAGCAGTCTTTCCTCTCTTCAGGAACAACCCCACGCCAAAGATGTGGGGAAAAACCGCACTGGAAAACAATGGTATTCAGCACATGCTTGAGCTGAGTAAGAGGACCAGAACTTCGTGCTTCGCGCGGCTTGTTCAAGCTGGCTGCAGCTAGCTCTAGAGGGATGATTCGGTGATTGTGAGGCAAGTCAAGCACGTGCGCGGCTCAGATGCCAAGTCTGCCGGAAAATCCGGATAGTCTTAGCTTAAGGATGAAAGCACATCATCTTACAGAGCTTGATGTCGGTTTCAGTGAGGACAACCTGTAGTGAGCTCGAGATCGGCACCTGCCGTGTGCGCCTGCTTCTGCACGGCAGCCTTCTGTGCAGCAAAGGCACTGAGAGAAGTGAGGCACCTCAACACCCCAACAAGCCCGAAGCTGTTAAACAGGGACTTCAAAATTGCATGGTATCGAACGGCTCTTGCTGCTGACGGAAATGAATGGCTCGACGTGGCTTGGGATAGAGGTGAGTGCGTGCGTTGACCTGTGCTACTGTAGCCCAGGAACAGAATAAGCCTGCGAAGGCAACAAAGGGCAAACCCTCCACGGACTCATAAACAAAAGACTTCTTTGTGCGTTTTGCTTGTAAGATTCCAAGAAAGTCAAAGGCTTCTAAGCGCTCGTCCTGGCCGACGCCCACGGTGTGTCCGTGCCAAGTCCCTCCGGCATGTGGAAGCTGCGAAGAGCAAACGAGACGCTCAGGGCAGTCTGAGCTTTGCGCACCATGTCAGGAACGACGCGCAGCATGGACACCCAAACCCTCTAGGCGATTCTTTGGACCCAGGGACTGCCTCTGCGATTCGCACCGTACTAAAGAACGAACTTTTGCAACCAAACCTCAGCCCAAAGCCGAAGACCTAGAAATCAGGCGCCAAAGTGCTGCGAAGTTGAAAGACGAGCTCTGCCAGCCTCTGCCAGCGACAAAAGCCTCACATGAAAGTCGAAGCTTCGAAGTGGGCGGCCTGAACCCGAGAGACTGTGCTGCTTTCGCCGAGGCCGTCTCCTTCACACTCTCTCACACACACTACCTCCTAGCTATCGGCTAGATTTCCTTTTGCCTGGTATGACATCGCTTCACCAGTGCAAACACGAGAAGCTAGGGAAACCCGTGCACAAGCCGCCCGAAAGGATGATCGGAGGAGTCTGGTGCCATGCTTGGAGAGAGCATGCGAGGCTCAAGGAAGGGTCATACCTTTATTGCAATACATGTTGTAAGCCTTTCCTCCGGTCAGCAGTCTTTCCTCTCTTCAGGAAAAAGCGCACTGGAAGCAATGGTATTCAGCACATGTTTGAGCTCTTCTCTTCAACTTTTAAGAATCCCGAGAGTAAGAGGACCAGAACTTCGTGCTTCGCGCGGCTTGTTCAAGCTGGCTGCAGCTAGCTCTAGAGGGATGATTCGGTGATTGTGAGGCAAGTCAAGCACGTGCGCGGCTCAGATGCCAAGTCTGCCGGAAAATCCNNTGTCGGTTTCAGTGAGGACAACCTGTCGTGAGATGGGGGAGCACGCTCCAACCTTCCGGCGTTCACTGTAGCATTACCTGTCAAGCCTCTGAAGCCTGCGGACCTCCTCTTGCATAAAGGCCTCACGTGTTCGAGGTCTCTCGTCAAGCCCTGCATGGAACAAAGGAATGCCCGTGGAGGGCAACACGGGAACAGGTGGAGAAGCGAGACGTCCCAGGATGTCCCGGGGGAGGCTTCCGTGAAAGAACCTCAGCCTGGCTGAAATCGGGGCCTCCGAGGGGAGGGAGAGTGATGTTATGAGCTGGGTATGAGCCGGATTTCAGACATCGAAGGCAACGCGTCCCCGATTCCTCTGATCA
>CAJNDV010033897.1:0-12718 GCA_905221635.1 Symbiodinium sp. CCMP2456
TCAAGTGTGGTAAAGCTAAGTGTCGTAGAGTCAAGTGTGGTAAAGTCAAGTGTACTTGACTCCACGTATTCTCTATGTATTTTCTCTGCGAGGCTCCGCACGGAAGAACCCTTCGCGATGCTTTCGGGAAAACCCAGACCCTAAACCCTAAAGGGTTAGCCGAGACTCGGCAAGGCTCGGCCGAGTCTCGGCTAACCCTATATCCTATACAGTAAACCCTAAACCGTAGAACGTAAAGCCCAAACCCCAAACCTTAAACCGTCAACCCGATTGCATGGGCGCTCGAGTGTGTTGTTTGGGTCTGCCCCGCCCACACAGTCACTGCATTCCTGTCTGCCCTACCTGCCCTGCCCTGGCCTGACCTCTGCCTGCCCGCCAGCCCAAACCAAAAACACGCGTACGAATCCCCTGCCCTGCCTTCGATTCGAGAAACCCTCACTGGATGCGAGAGGCGAAGACTTTGTTGGGAACCCTTGAAGAGAGCAAGAAAGCCCTGCTTGAGGCGGGTTTGGGGGGGTGAACCCTAAACCCCAATTGAGAACAGTAGGCGTGGTTGGCTAATCCCCAAACTTACCCTGAACCCTAAACCCTAGCCCCTAAAGCTTGAACTCTAAACTCTGAACCCTAAACTTAAACGCTAGACCCTAAACCTTAAACCCCAAACCCTAAACCCTAAACCCTTTAAGCCCCCTAAACCCCTTTACCCCTGAAATCCCCTAAACCCCCTCTAAAGCACCACCAAAACGTTTCCTAAACCCTAAACCATAAACCATAAACCCTAAACCCTCTCTGTCATATGTAATTCAGATACCCTAAACACTAACCCTAAACCTTAGACCCTCAATTCTAAACCCTAAAGCATTAACCTAATCCCCAAACCCCAAATCCTAGACCCGAGCCCCTAAAGCTTGAACCTTAAACTCTGAACCCTAAACCCTAAACCCTCGACCCTGAACCTTAAACCCTAAACTCACGGCCTAGGCCGCCCCCCTACAGTATCCTACAGTTGGGGGGCGGCGCTTATCAGGTCGTTCGCCCGCCGCCCACAGCTCGGAGGGCGGTACAGATTTCAGGCATGTAGGGGGCTCCGGGCCAGTCCTAGGGGGGACTTAGCGGCCCCGAGCAAGCTTAAGAAGAAAACCATGGAATGAGTTTAGAGCTAAACCCTAAAAGGAATAGGTTTGGGTGGCTTGGCCGCCTCAGACGGCGCGGGGAGGGAGAGAGAAAAGGAAAAGCCCTCTATATTCGGGCTCCAACAGCGAATCGCCAAACTACGACAGTCTCGAAACTACACTGTCGCTACATAGTTCCGCCTATGCGCTATTTTACGGCAAACCATAAACCCTAAACATTAAACTTTCAACCCTAAACCCCTAAACCCCCTTAACCCCCTTAAACCCCCTAAACCACCAAAACCCCTAACCCTAAAACCTAAACAAAAAAACTTAAACCTAAAACCTAAACCCAGACCCAAAGCCCTAAAGGGTTAGCCGAGACTCGGCCGAGTCTCGGCCAACCCTACATCCTAGAGCCCAAACCTAAACCCTAAACCGTAGACCGTAAAGCCTAAACCCTAAACCCGAAACCAGCGAAGCAGGTGGGAAAAAAACCGAAACCGTTAACCTCAAACCCGAAAGCTTAAACCCTAGACCCTAAACCCTAAAGCCTAAACCCCAGACCTTACACCCTAAACCCTCAACCCTAAACCCTTTAAGCCCCCTAAACCCCCTTAAACCCCCCAAACCACCAAAACCCCTAACCCTAAACCCTAAACCCAGACCCAAAACCCTAAAGGGTTAGCCGAGACTCGGGCGAGTCTCGGCTAACCCTACATCCTAGAGCCCAAACCCTAGACCCTAAACCGTAGACCGTAAAGCTTAAACCGTAAACCCTAAACCGTTGGCCCTAAAACTTAAACCCTAAACCCTAGACCCTGAACCCTAGACCCTAAACCCTAAACCCTGCACCCTAAATCCTCAACCCTGCCTGCACCGTGAAGCCTAGGCGTACCACCTGTTTTAGAGTGACCGTGACCTGGCCGAGACTAGGCAATGTGTGAGCCGAGACATCGAAAAAGGCCATTTTGATGCAAAAAAACGCCAAATTGATTCCAGGCCCTTTTATGGAGTCCAGTGGCGGTGCGTGCTCCCCTCTTGGGTCACAGGCCACTGCGTAAGTAACCTCCTCTGGGAGGCCAAATCGCAAGTGGAGAAACACCGATCTCATAAATCCTGTTGGATTTTCCTTGTGCTTCTGCTGGAGCCCTTGCAAGTACACTAGCAGGGCTACCCTCGCACGGTGGTGCAAGGAGACCCTGATACATAAAAATACTTTTCGGGCCTAGCAACTGCGCACCGAGCCTGAAGGCGTCGCAGAATCCCCATTGGAAATCGTTGGAATATACGATTGCCTAGCGTCAAGTTATCCAAGGGTTCGACTCTCGTGCCGTCTTCCATGTGTAGAACTGGCGGCATGTCGTTTTCACGCTTCTTCCTTGTTTCCTGTTGGCGGGAGTCACGTTGTGCGTACTCCCTCTCCGCCTGTTGGCGGGTTTCGGGATACTCACATTCCTTGTGGACATTCTTTCGTTCTCTTGTGAGAGAAAGCAAGACGTCAAGTTGTAAAGGAAAGCATGAAGCGAAAGTTGTTGAGCGAAAGCGGCCGCGGTGCCTTGTACGACTTCGTCGCCGACGCGCGCTGAGTGCAGGCCCCTGCCAACAGCCGCCTGCCGCCGCGCCAAGCTCCCTGTAGCGTGTCTGCTTCGGGACATAGCGTCCGTTTGCCCTACACCAAAGCAAGTGCGGGGGGAACAAAAAACTCGCTGTGCGGAGCTTCCAGGACGGCCGAAGCCAAAAGGCCATCTACATGTATGTCTCAGGAATCCGAACCCCAGCATGCAATACTCGTGTGCAGCTTTGATATCGCACGTTGAATGCGAAACACCAACGCAGGCTACTGGTAGAAATCTAAAATGCGATAAGACAAAAAAGCTCCAACAGTAAGACCGTTTACGAGCATGCACAACGTCCGAATACCGGGCATTTTCGTGAGCATTCATGTACTACAAGACGATAGCACCATGCAGAATGAGGGACATTGAGCTTGCCATCATGGTCAGCGCATGCTCGAAGCGATGATCAACAGCGACTTCGCACCTTCGTCTCTGGCGGTGCTGCATGCGAATGCAAATGGTCCGTTTCCTGGCAGCATGTCCAGCCACAGGATATAGAATTATTGGCAGAGATGCTAAGCATTCAGGGGCTGGTGTACTGTATGCGGCCAGCACAAAATTTTCCGTGTACGGGCAGGCGTCCAGCGATGGGCGGCGACATGCAGACGCAGGTGTCGCCCCGTGCGTTTGATTGAGCATTTGCAATGACATTGCTGGTTCTGGGACAGGTAGTTGCAGGCTGAGCGATTCCCCGGTACCCGATGCCCAACATTCACCGGGGCCAGTCGCACTTTTACGTAATGCACTATGCTTGTACTTGTAGTTGTTTCACGTAACAGCTTCAGACCTCGCATTTCCGGCAGAGCGACAGGCGCGGCGGAAAGTTCGCAAGCATTTTCCGAACTAGAACTAAACCCTCCCACCTTTGATTGAGATTAATTTGAGATCTTGTGTGTGCAATCGACAGAACCAGTAATTTAGTTTCTCGTGGCCCCAACTGTGCAAGGCTCGCTTCCGGTGGGACAAAGACAATGCCAGCATGGTGTGCTTCGATCGACCGCAGCTTGGCGGCAAAAGGTGTATTGGCCCCGGAAATGATGCATCGTTCCGCTGCTGAGGCATGTCAAATTCGAAGGACGGGCGCACGATTCGCCATGATGTTCCCCTACCATGTGCACACTGCACAACCTGCCTTTGCGCTTTGTAGGAGTATCATCTACACATGCCGATTACAAGCCTCCGCCGTTGTCGGCTTTGTGGAGTGTGGTCGATGGGCACGTCGTGAACAAGGTGGAGGAACCGCCCCAAGTGATCCACGTTTGTCATAGTACCAGTGTCTGATGATGATGATGATGATGATTTATCTTGGATCTCTTACATTCTCCGGGAGGAGCGCTTCCCGCAGCCACAGCTAGAAGCCCGATGCGGCGCAGGTGGCCTAGCGACTGCGGTTTTCATGGATGGGTTTTTGACCACAAGGTTACGCATGTTGACGCTGGTGTATCTTCTGCTACCTGCTGCTGCGATGCATGTACTGGGAGGCGAGTCTGAGAATCACAGCCGGTACAAAGCACCACCTACGGATGCGTATCGTGCGGAGATCCTGCGCCCACGCTCGGAGTACTGGGAGGTCGGATCCGGGTGTTGTACCTTGTTATTAATTTCTCGCGGCTTCACAGCATCGATACCGTTGTTCATGTTCTTGTTTGTTTTCAAATTGATTTGGACATGTCCTACAATCTCACATGCGGAAAACACACCAGCAGCTGGTATTTGAGCTCGTCTGTCTTTCAGCCGACTTAGAAACAGGACGAGTGCCTGGATCTTCATAAAATTTTTTGTAGACCTGAAGATGGATGGCCACAAGCTGATCGCTACAGTGCTCTTATGGTTTTAGCTGAGAATTTAGCAGATTGCCAGGGCCACGTGCATCAAGCCATCGCAATAGTAGATGTTTTACATGATTCAGAGGCAAAAAACTCAGAGGTTGTGTCCCGAAGAGAGTCTTGGACAATCCAACATATCATGCCACCTGCATGGCAGGCTTGCCGCTTCCCGGAGAGACATGTGGCTTGGCAATGGAAACACAAAGCGCGAGAAACTGTGGTCTAATTCGTGAGAGGTGCTTATACACACAGGGGTACACACATATTTACATACATATTCACAAACGTGAACATGTTTTCATAGACTTGTCATATATTTCACAGACACACGTTATATGTCTGTGAGCGGTAAAATTTTCAAGTCTTCGGCAACACCAGAACTTCCCCATGAACATCCCCATCGGACACCATAGTACGAGGTGTGGTAGGCCCATGGTCCACCCCTACATCAGATTGGCATCGGGTTGAGGCGATTCACTAATAGGGTAGCAAGGGTTGTGTCAATTCCTGCCTCAGGTGCCGATTCAGAGGACATCCTGCACACATGATTCCTTCAGAGCACCGCCATTGGCGGAGTTGCGGCAGCCGGCAGTAGTGGAAGCTTGTATATATTATACAGTTTGGAAGGGTGCCAGGGCTCCTTGATGATTTTGCTTCCGACTCGCATGAGACACTAAAATCCACGGAGAAGAGTAAATCCGTGTCCTGGTATTCCAAGTTCACGCGAGCGGAAGCTAGGGCTTCATGAACTTAGACGGCTTCCATGACATGCTTGTCTTTTGCCCAACCTGCGCAGCCAAGGCATGCCACATGCAGGGAGCGGAAACGAAAGTCCTTTTCAGTGGCGAGTCAACTGCCCAGGCAGATTACAAGGCACCACCGCCAGATGTGGTGAAACTGGCCATGGAAGGCGGCCAGCCACCGACGAGGCTTCCCATAGGTCCCAGTGCAAGGTTCGAGGGGCAGTCGAGAACTCACTGTGATTACCAGCCTCCACCTTTGGAGGCCTTTCGTGCCACATCCGCACTGCCTACTCTTCTCTGCCCAGACATGCAGCCTAGCATCCCGTTCGTGGGGCAGTCCTCGATGCATGCTGACTATGCAGCACCTCCACTGGCTCCAACGACTCCATTTTCTGCGCCTGTCCCTTGCCGGCAGTCCAGCGCACAGGACATCATCCATCCTCAGCCTAGCCAGAAATCAGTGTCAACTGCGCACCACGATTACAAAGCCCCAGGCCTCGAGCAGTTGCGGCAGGCCCTGGTGCAAAGTAGTATCGAGGCGCCGCAAATTCCTGTGCCTCGCGCGAAGTTCGAAGGAGAATCCTGCACACACAGGGATTTTCAGGCCCCTCCTAGTGTCATTCCAGAATCCCGAGCACCTCTAGGCGATGCCATACCTGCTGTGCGGGAGCTGTTGCAGCCCACGGCTGGCACGCTGAACGAATCTACAACGCACCATGACTACCGAGCCCCTCCACTCGGATCATGGTACCCAGACTTGTCATCAACTCTTGACGAAACACTCCCGCTGCCACGGACACGCTTCCAAGGCGAGTCAACTGCCCAGGCAGATTACAAGGCACCACCGCCAGATGTGGTGAAACTGGCCATGGAAGGTGGCCAGCCACCGACGAGGCTTGCCATAGGTGACCCCAGTGCAAGGTTCGAGGGGCAGTCGAAGACTCACTGCGATTACCAGCCTCCACCTTTGGAAGCACTTATGCTAAGCCTAAAAGCGGAAGACACTGCCATGGTTCAGGAAGAAGTCAAGTTTTCTTCCCCGCCTGGTGGAGCCTTCGAGGGGGTGTCGACCAGTCACCATGACTTTTTGCAGCCACCAAAGGAAGCATATCCCAAAAATCCAAGCAGACGAGCCAGCAAGCTCGATGGCGAGAATGCGGCACCTTTGCAGAATTTGTGGGAGTGGCTTCATAGTGCCGAGGTAACCAGTGCCTCACCCAACGAGTCGTCCATGCGAGCAGATTACAAAGCACCTCCGCCGCCGCCTGCGGCGCCTACGCAAACCCAGGTCAAGGGCGGGCGAGAGACTCAAGAAAGCGAGCATGCTGTACACTTCGAGGCCACATCGTCTATGCGGGCTCACTACCCGCCACCACCAGCAGAAGCACTCAGCATTGCTCCCGCAGACGCTCGTTCTCGTCAAGGTGATCTGCAAGACGGCTTTGTTTTGGCTACGTCCACGAAGTTCGAAGGCGAGTCTACTGCGCACAGAGACTTCGTAAAGCATCCGGTTGAAGCATTGCCAGATTTGTGCCCGACATCGCTCGACTGCAGAAGTGTGGCGCAGAATCCCCCGTTCCAAGGTGAGTCGTCTATGCGGGCTCACTACCCAGCACCGCCACCTGATGCATTCAGAATTGCTACAGCGGATGCCCGGTGTCGTCAAGATGATCTGCAGCATAGCTCTGTTCAAGCGGCATCGTTTGAAGGTGAGTCCACAGCACATAGAGACTTCCAAAAGCATCCTGTTCCGGTAGAGGAGTTGCCCGACATGAGCCAAATATCTCGCGACGGCAACAGCGAGCCACGCTATCTTCCATTCGAAGGTGGGTCGTCCATGCGGGCTCACTATCCAGCACCCCCACCTGATGCGTTCAGAGTGGCTACGGCGGACGCGCGGTCTCGTCGGGATGACATGATGCAGAGCACCGTTCAAGCTGCAAAGTTTGAGGGCGAGTCCACGGCACACAGAGACTTCCAACATCATCCGGTTGAAGCGTTGCCGGAGTGCACGACATCGCTCGACAGCAGAAGCATGGCGCACACTCTTCCTTTCGAGGGCGAGTCGTCCATGCAGTCACACTACAAGGCACCGCCACAGGATGCGTTCAAGGTTGCTCCTGTAGACGCTCGGTCTCGTCAGGGTGATCTGCAGCATAGTTCGGCGCAAGCTGCAAAGTTCGAGGGCGAGTCCACGGCACACAGAGACTTTCAGGTGCATCCTGTGCAGGCTTTGCCAGAGCTGCCGCCGGACAGAAGCGTCGTGCGCACTCTTCCGTTCGAGGGCGAGTCGTCCATGCGGTCACACTACAAAGCACCACCACAGGATGCGTTCAAGGTTGCTCCTGCAGACGCTCGGTCTCGTCAAGGAGATCTACAGCATAGTTCTGCTCAAGCTGCACAGTTCGCAGGCGAATCCACGGCACACAGAGATTTCCAAGCACATCCTGTGCAGGCTTTGCCAGAGCTGCCGCCGGACAGAAGCGTCGTGCACACTCTTCCGTTCGAGGGCGGGTCGTCCATGCAGTCACACTACAAGGCACCACCACAGGATGCGTTCAAGGTTGCTCCTGCAGACGCTCGGTCTCGTCAAGGAGACCTGCAGCATAGTTCTGCTCAAGCTGCACAGTTCGAAGGCGAATCCACGGCACACAGAGATTTCCAAGCACATCCTGTGCAGGCTTTGCCAGAGCTGCCGCCGGACAGAAGCGTCGTGCACACTCTTCCGTTCGAGGGCGAGTCGTCCATGCGGTCACACTACAAGGCACCACCACAGGATGCGTTCAAGGTTGCTCCTGCAGACGCTCGGTCTCGTCAAGGAGATCTGCAGCATAGTTCTGCTCAAGCTGCNNCAGAGATTTCCAAGCACATCCTGTGCGGGCTGTTCTAGAGTTGCCGCTGGACAGAAGCGTGGTGCACACTCTTCCGTTCCAGGGCGAGTCGTCCATGCAGTCACACTACAAAGCACCACCACAGGACGCTTTGAAGGTTGCTCTCGCAGACGTTCATCAAGGTGATCTGCAGCAAAGTTCTGCTCAAGCTGCAAAGTTCGAGGGCGAATCCACGGCACACAGAGATTTCCAAGCACATCCTGTGCAGGCTGTGCTAGAGTTGCCGCTGGACAGAAGCGTGGTGCACACTCTTCCGTTCGAGGGCGAGTCGTCCATGCAGTCACACTACAAAGCACCACCACTGGATGCGTTCAAGGTTGCTCCTGCAGACGCTCGGTCTCGTCAAGGAGATCTGCGCCATAGTTCTGCTCAAGCTGCACAGTTCGAAGGCGAATCCACGGCACACAGAGATTTCCAAGCACATCCTGTGCCGGTGTGGCAAGAGGCACGGCACGAAAGCAGTAACATGCAATGTCATCTTCCCTTCGAGGGCAAGTCGTCCATGCGAGCTCACTACCAAGCACCGCCACCAGATGCTTTCAATTTTGCTCCAGTGGACGCTCGGTCGCGTCAAGGCGAAATGCAGCACGGCCTTGTTGAAGCTGCGAAGTTTGAGGGCGAGTCCACTGCGCACAGAGATTTCCAAGCACCTCCCGCGCAGGCTTTGAAACACTTCCCTCCACTCGACAGCCGGGGTGTGCCATGCAACCTGCCCTTGGATGGCATGTCTTCTATGCGGGCTCACTACCAAGCACCGCCACGCTCGGCCTTCCTGTTGCAGACACAGCACATTGCGACGCCAGCGCGACAGGCCTCAAGATCCCAGGGCTCCATTACTGCACGTTCCGATTCCCAAGCACAGGGGGAGCCAGGCCAGCAACTTGGACAAGGACAAGTGGCAGCGGAGGCCAACCTGGTCTGCCCGGCTCCGTCACCCGAAACACTCCCATCGTGGCGACAGCCCGCTGCCGGGAGGGGCAGCGGCATCCTGCATCGCCCAAATTCGGACGGTGAGCGAGGCAATGCGTCGTCCGGCGGAGCTCGCCAGAGTGGGAGATGCGAGCAAGAACCTTCCGTGCTGGCTTACCAAGAGGCTCATGCAGGTGCACTCAAGGATGGCACCCAGGACAGGCCAAATCAAACGGACACAGGGTTGCAACTTGTAGGAGGCCAGGAAGAGCCTAGTGCCAGGACGCATCAAAGTTTCAAGGTGCCATCTCTAGACCGGTTGCGAGCGATTCTTCAGGAAGCTGAGGCATGCTGCACGGAGACTGGGCGGGAGGACCATGAGGCTCCTGGCACAGGGCTCCAGGCAACACAGAAGCCCGACAGATCCAGATATTCACCTGGTCCTGGCTGTCCACCAGATCTGCGCAGACCGGCGGGGTGTAGCAGCTCGGAGATTGCACGGAGTTTGTCCCAGGACAGAGGGAGGGTACGCCTGTTTGAGCCTCAGCTTCAGCAGGCTGAAGCACCGACAACAGGTAGCTTGCAGGCGCCTGAAGCTCGGGCTGAGCACCAGCGAGTTGGGCCTCGCCCCTGCGACGACCGGCCAGCAGAGGCGGCAGTCGAGGCGACACGGCGACACGAGGGGTGAGAGACGTGCGAGAGCATAAGTTTCAGATCTCTTCCTGCATGTGCCCAGAGGCCGCCTTCTCCCTCGCCGACAGTGCGCGGCGAGAAGCTTCACGGCCGTGCCCGTTTCAGACCCAGGGATCGCCGATCATGGCCCAGCAAGCTAGAATACTTTTGCGAGATCTTGCGAGCAATGCTGTGCTACTGTTCATGCCTTTGTGGTGAGTCCCTGCTTTCCCAGGCCAGTCTTCGTGCAGCAGCCTCTTCCAGGCACATGTTTCTGTTGCGTCACATGTACTCGTAGTAGCTTAGTAGCTCCGGGTTGGATCTGGCAACAGGTCGACTGCAAGATCGATCCCCAGACGCTGCAAATGCAAAACCCGCTAGAGTCGCTTGAAACCAGATCCTACTGTACGCTTGGAAGTTCTTTCCTTCAGGGCGTGAGAGTCACAGAGTCATAGCGGGCCTCCTTAGTCCTGGATGCCCTGAGCACTTTGGAAACCCGTTGCGATGCCCCGAAACACTTCAACATACAGCAGCTCCTCTTGCAGATTGTGAGCGCGATGTCCCCGCTGATCTTTCTGCGTACATTCCTCTTTACCAGACTTTCTTATTAGCCTGAACTCGTCATCAGTCGCTGCAGTCTTCATCGGCCTGCCCACCCCCGCCCAAAGGCCCCGTACTCACAATGGCGCAAGCTCGTGAGACGTCGCCCCGACCATCGAAAAACAGGGGATATCGGATAGCCGCACTCGCGGCCGATCCCAGCAAGAAAAAGTGATGCTCTCTCGATGAGCAAGACTGTCTCACGTTGCTCAGGCCCCACAGGGCCCGAGCCCAGAAGGGATGCGGGCGCGGTGGGGTCTTTGAATCCCGCGGATCAGAAGTAAAGAAGAGCGAGGAAGACAACTACTGTTACCACGACCACGACCAGAAGAATTGTTCAAAAAAGAAAAAGGACAGCAGCAGCAGCACCTCACCAGCACCACCACCAACAACACTACCCCACCCCCCCGCCCCACCGCCACCGCGACCACGATCACAACGACAACTACTACAGCAACCACAACAGCGACAAGAGCGACACCGTCCACGATCTACAACACTTGCGCTCACACCAGCCAGGAACAGCTCTCACCATGTCGTGTCGGAAAGCCCCACTTGCTGGCGATGCACAGGGATTCAACACGTTAAGTGTAGGAAAGGTCGGGCGTTGGGCAAGAACGCCGGAAACCCGCTCCGAAAGGTGTGCGCTCTGCCAGCCAGCCGTGTCGAAAGCGCCCCAGCGAGGCACCGCGAGGCTCGCGAATGCACTTTGTGGGAGACCTTACCAAACAGTTGCAAGCGGCTCGAAGGATGGGCCCAGTCTGTTCCAGTCCTGTTGCAGTGGGGCATACTGGCCGTTGACCTTGAACAGCAATGCAGGGATTGGCCCGCCGTGCAAGATTGGCAAGTATGATATGTGCGTATTTAGGAACTTTGTCCGTCTGATTGGGCTGGGTTGATTTTTGACAGCTTTGCATTCGGCATTCGCATCGGCTGAGTCTGCCAGGTCCTTCAACCTTCAGGCTGCATGGCTGGTGCAAGACTCGTCATGGCGGTTGCACTTCCCAATCACGGGTCTAGGCGGTTTAGGTTGCTGCGAAACTCATTCTCACATACATCGCCGCGACTTCCACAGGGGTGCAAGCTCGCCGTCTCGAAGTGCCTACAGCCGTCGCGTCAGTGCCTGAAGCTCCTGGACGCTGGAGACTGGCAGGAGTAAAGCGAGTACATGCCCATGCATTCCACGAGGTCCACGTGCTGCGGACACCGCCCAGGTTGGCATTGCTTGCCATCGTTCCTGCAATGCAATACACGGTATCGGGACTCTGAACAAGTGTGCAGTGCCGTAGACCGGAGCATGTAGTTCCTTCCCCCTGAGTTGCCTTCTGATCGCCCTAAACCTCGCCTGACCTGCTCGAGCGCGAGTGCTAAAAAGTTCTCCGGCAAGGCATTTGATGAGGGCACAGGCCTTGGCGCAGCCACATGTATCGGAGTACTGGTTCAGTCGACTTCTGTTCGGCAACCTTCTGTTCACTGTTCAAGGACGAGACAGAGACGCTTGCAGAAGACGGCCGCCGACGTCTCTCAATGGCTCGGGGCCAAGAGAGCAAGGCGATGTTGAGCCGCTGCGAACACAAGGGAGCGGCTGGTGGTTTAGGTATGTTTAGGTTTAGGTCAAGTTTAGCTTGTGGTCCAGAGTCCAGCCTTTTGAAGAGTGTCCCGCAGCCGCAGAGGCAGAGAGCCTGGAGCCGGAGCAGCCTGCTGGGCTGCCCTCCAGGTTGGGAGAAGCCGAGAGATCCGGAGAGTAAGACCGAAGGGCTTTGTCACGAAGATGAAAAGGTGAGACGGGTGGGTTTCGATTGAAAAGCATTGACAAAGCCGCACCGAGTCACCAGCAAAATCTAAAATCCACGATGCTGTAGCACAAGGCGCATATGATGCATGCTTTGGCCGAGTGCCTTGATCGGAAGTGTTCATGCCAGGTATGCCAGACCTGATGGTGTGTGCTGCTCAGAAACTCAGCGCGAAGCAGTCAGCACAAGCCACAGGTTCGGCAATCCAACATGTTTGCTTGCTTGGATTTGCAAAGACACACACACACACACATACACACCAGACAGGATATACGATCGTGCACACGTGCGCATGTGAATTGCATGTATGTATGTGTGTATGTATGTATTTATGTTTGTATTTGTATTTGTATGTGTATGTGTATGTGTATATGCATGCATGCATGCATGTCTGTATGTACGTATGTCTGTGTGTATGTATGTTTTTATGTCTGTAGGATGTCTGTATGTATGTATGTCTGTATGTATGTAGGTCCTACCTATGTATGTGGAACGGGTGTCATTTTTTTGCTGTTGCTGATTTTTTCTTTTTGTTGTGCAAGCCCCGGCGAAC
>CAJNDV010033897.1:13036-36991 GCA_905221635.1 Symbiodinium sp. CCMP2456
ACGAGGGCTCACTCGCCAAGCAGACCCACGCAGGAAACCCAAACCCACACCACACCACAGGGGGGAGTGGGGGAACCAGCCTAAGCAGACCCACTCCCCAACCACAAGACACCACCACAGGGAGGGGGAAGCAACCCGCAACCACACCACACCACAGGGAGGGGGAGGAGGAACCATTGGGGGGGGGAGGGGGGGGGGCCCGCCGAACCGGGATCATATATATATATATATGAGCATATATAGATGTGTGTATATTTGTGCATGTATCGGTATATATATATATGTGTGTGTGTGTGTAAAGAATGTGTATATGTATGTATGAATGTTTTCGCTTGTGCATACATACATACATACATGTGTGGGTGGGTGGCGAGATGGAGAGATAGAGCGAGTTGGAACTGTCAGCTCCTTGCACCCCGAACAAATCAAAGAGACAGAAAGAGGTCGATAGGTCGATCGGCATACAGATGTACAAAGATCCAGGTCCGCGATGTGTAGTTGATGCTGCAGGTCCCAGCTGCTGTGAGACAGAGGCCTTCGCAGAGTCTGCGGCTCAGGGTTGACAGCCTGGACAGGAAGCGCACCAAGAGGCCAGGCACCATGCGGTGAAGTGCCGCTCAGGTGAGACTCCGAACTACACTCCGCTGTTTGTCGCCAGCCGAGAATTGGCCACCTCTAACCCAGCTTTCAAAGCAAAACTATCCTTTGCATTACTGCAATACAGAGATGAAATATCGTGGTGCAAAGTTGAACGGCTCTGAGTTGCTCGCGCTTGACCACTAAGGAGTACAGACCACCACCCCCAGAGGCAGGGACCGTAAGCTTCATGCTGAGCTGCAAAGTCAAGCCTTCAATCCAGGCGCAGGTCACCACCTCTGCCCGGCCTGCCGGGCGATCGAGCGAGCGAAGTGCGTCCGACAGGGCCAGCCATCAGTGCAAGCTGTCGTGCAGTGAATTCGTCTGGGCCATAGGCCAGTGGCAGACACGACCGCTAAGCACATGCTCTTGCAGGCGAGCCACAGACGATACTCGTGCGGAGCTCACATCAAGAGTGTATCCTATCCCTGGTCTAGGCACTGTGTGCTTTCATGCTGCAGGGCTGCCAATCCATGTTGTAGCACGTTTTCGTCATGTGGCGAACGGTTTGGGACAATGGATACAACTTACAAGCGAAACAAGATGCAGCTGAGGCATCGATCAGCAGAGGCTCGGCTGCCCGGCACACGCTCAGCATCGAGCCACGACAAGTCCAGAACTCAAGGCAAATCATCGTGAGAGTGTCCACTGTCCACTGGGGACGGACGCAGATTCCTTGAAGTTGGAAATTTCAGTGCTCTTTCCATGTAGGATAAATTACGACGGAAGTAGATGGAGCTCCCATTGGCAGTGAAGGATACATTCCAACTAGCAGACTATGTCCTGTCCGAGTGTCAGTGGAACAAAGCAGTGTTTTTTCCAGTGTTGGTGCCGTAGGCACGACTGCGTTGACGAATATTGTCTGCAGTGCGACTGTGCACGGGAGCCGACGGCTGCACCATGTTTACTCGTACGACCGGCAAGATTTTGTGGCTCCATGTCTAGGGCGCTGAGCTACAGGCGCGATCTCGGGACCGTCCCTCTTCTGTAAAGCTCTGCGCTTCCAGTCTTCTCAGTCGTCGGTCGCTCCTCCTGATTCTCCCTTCCCTTTCCCTCCTTCCTGAACGCCTCATTGTAGCATATCTGCCCGGCCGAGCGCTCAGCAGGAGATCTAGCTGTGCACGGTGGGATCCATCTTCCTGCAGTGCTTGTGGGGGTTCTGATTGGTGTGCTTCGGGTGCCACTTCGTGAAATGATCTTGACTGCCCGCATCTTCTTGTTCAGAGCAGCTTTGCGCTGACTGGTGTTTTCTTCGAGGGTTCCACTCTACCGCCTGCTCTGAGTGCGCCGGTCTGGAGGTGATGGCGCCCTCCTCCGGGACTTTGACACGCTAAGGGCGGAGGTGTAGAGTTGCGGGCCGAGTTCTTCGTCGGTGGTCGGCTGGGACACTTGCGCAGATATCGCCTTCTACTTCCTCTACGTCTGTGAGCCGCTTGGAGGTGCGCTGGCAAGTGGGAGAGTTCTTGCGGCGCGAATTGGGCAGGCGCTAGCGCAGATCGTCAGGCTGAATTTTGGCCAGTGCTGGGTGGTGGTGCGAGATGTTGGCGTAAGAGCCTGGGACGCTGGTGATTCCATGTTCGTGGCCTCCCAAGCACACAAATGACCAAACTTGCTTTGTTGCTTTGCCATACCTGGCCGGGTCGCGCCGGTGCTGCACTCTTCGGTCGAAGAGCCAGTGAGACATCGTTACTTAAGCTTTGCTGGATGTGATTTGTTGACTTCTGAGCCTCCCGACCTTGGGCGCACTGCCTCCAAGCTGGAGGACCAAGACCATGGAGAAATGGGAGAGACAGCACCAGCCTGCATTCTCAATCTTATTTGATTCTTTGCTTCGGTCGTCTATAGCCATTCTGTGGATGCTACAAATGTGCCAGGGGACGGTCCTCCGGTCGATGGCCTTCACACAGATTTCGGCCAGCCACGGCTCCAAAAAGCGATGAATGCAAAGTCCTTACATCACCCCATCCTGCAAGGATGTTGGCATTTTTCAGCTATATCAGCAGCAAATCTCTAGGGGTCTCATCGCCAAATCGATGACCTGATCTTCTTGAAGGTTGTTCCGTTATCGTCGCTTGCATCTGCCTGCGCAGCGGGTCACTTGTGAACCAAAAACAACGGAGGCGCGGATTCCGGGACACCGAGCACATCAATTGCAAGGAGGTGCGCGCCGACCTGATTGGGGAAGAGTATGTCAAGGGTCTTGTATGGTCTCGAGTTGCAGGTGAAGCTTGGCTGCTTGGTGAAAGGGTGCTCGAGATGCCTCTTCGCTCGCAAGGACTCCTAGCCGGTCTGTAGCAACGAGGTGCTTCAAGCGCTGGCAGCGGTCGCTGTAGTGGAGGAGTTCCACGGTGCTGCAAACTTGTGCGATTGTGTGAGGCTGCGAGGGCGATCTGGTGGGTTCTTTTGTCTGTGTGTGTGTGCACATGAGTGGGTGCTCTGCTCGCCACCGCCAAGCCTGGACGGCCTTGACGCAACCGTACCCTACGCATACAGGCTGCCTCCAGGCGCTCTTCTCTGGTTTCGCCGTCGAGAAGGAAACCTTCTTTTCCGAGGCCTCTTCAGACTAGCGCGACCCTGCAGTATGAGTCCCATCTTCGGGACAGTTTCGAAGGTTCCGTGCTCCGCTGTCGTGTCTGACCCTCTCGCGTTTCCTTCTCTCTCTGTCCTCTCCCCGCAGCCGTGCCTGCGTGCATACGGCGACTGGTGCTTTACTTCGGGCCAAACACTGAGTGGGCACAGGCAACCAGCAAGGCTGCGCAGCGTCGGCTCCCAGCCGTTCCTGAACTTGGCCTGGGAAATCGCGTCACGATGGGAGGCTCCCGAACTTCCCGAGTGTGTTGGCGTGCATTTGGATGATGTGAGCGTCAGTGCAGGGCCGGCCGAAGGTGCACCACACCAAAGTTTCAGAGGCAAGTTTTGACGGAGTGAACGTCGCGACAAGCTCTTGACGCCTGGAGGACTGAGAGGCGGCGGGGCTGTTCACCAGTACCGCTCGGGTGCCCCTTTGAGCGGCCTCCCAATGGTCTATGCACTTGAAACACCTGGGAATGTTGGAGCATTTATTTGCAAGAGGTGGCGGCAGTGACAGCGTTGAGTGATGTCTTCATGGACGGTCGATGATTCGTACGGCGGTGCGGCGGCTAGCCTCTTTGATGCCTTGAACCTTCCCCCGTGACCTGGCTCTCGTTTTCTGTCCACAGGATGAGCAGACTGCAACGTGCTGTGGCCAAGCCTGTTCGACAGTGGCTCCTTTGAGACTTGTCTGGCCTCTCCAAGTTTGCACCTTCGCTGTTCAGATGCAGGCTTTCGATCCTTTAAAGGTTCCCGTGTCGGCATGTGCAGCTTCGGATCGCAGGCACGATGGAAAATCGGAAAGCCATTCAGCACGGAAAACGTACAAAATATTGTGCCATGTACGACCGGAAAGAAGTTGTGCCCTCCCGCCCGTCCATCCGCGAAGCGGGCTTGGGGGACCTGCGCTGTTGAGATGCAAAGCACTCGATCCTTTAAGGGTTGTTCAGCTTCTCGTGTCGGCATGTGCAGCTTGGGATTGCAGGCACGAAGGAAAAGCGGAGAGCCGCTCAGGAGGAAAAGGGTGCAACATGAGGGTTAATGCGGTTGTAGTCGTAGACGTTTCTGTCGTCGTCCTCATTGTCGATTCGGCCCTTGCTGCAAATGACGAATGCCGAGGGCCGAATTTGATTGTTGCACCGGGTGGTGAAACCCGATCGTCCTGAGGTATAGGCTGCAGCAAAGACAAGCCGCTAAAGCCTGAGTGCGCGGCCAAAGTGTTGCGTACTACACCATTGCGCTGTTGTCTACGACCATGCATGAGCCAATGCTTGTGCCGGAATGGATTGGCCTCCCATGCCTTCATTTGGCGCCTTGTTACCCTTGTGTCGTAGCCAATGGCTCCTCGACTTCAGTGGCCCACTGGGTCGAGATTTGTTACCTGGCTGCCCGCTACCTACGCAGGGCACAAAGGATTAGAAATTGCTTTGCGGCACCTTCGAGTTCCAACGAGAGCATGAAGGCAGCTAATGCACATCATTCATTACTCTACTCATTACCGCCGAGAGAAATCGATGCTGCGCATGGATTTCGCAGCCAGCGAGAGCAGCAGGGATTGCAGAGCGATGGGTTTATTTTCATTTCTAAAGTTGCAACCTGCAGCATGTTCGTTGGCTCTTATAGTCACCATCATGCATCGAGCTGCTAGCTGTGAAGCAGAAGACAGCCCACACACGAGCTAGGCCCAGCGTTCGGCATGACGTTGAATTAAGACGGCTATAACCTTCTTAGCAACAGGCTTGTGCAGACCCGTGCGTGGCATCTGCCTGATACAGGCACGGCTGTCCAGCCGCGAGAAGTAAGGTCAGTTAAGCAGCTTGGGACGCTGTTTGCCGTTCGCGAGCACCAGGCGCACGGTATGCGAAATTTTCCGAACAAGCTGTGTATTCAAATGATTTCCCGAGTTGGCTTTCCGGTGAGTGGTGCTTCCGAGATCGGTACGGCTGCGGCATATTTGGCACCGCAATTGCTGGCTTGTTACTGAAGACTGCACGGTTTCCCAGCTGTGCTCCAAGATTTGCTGCCACTGGCCCTGCTGTGCAGTGGCTTCCGAGCATGGCGCCGACCAACCGAGCACAGATGAAGCAGAGGCACCTCAACTGGGCTGCTGCCTCAGGACGTGGCTCTTGCACGACTTGGGTGGAAGTCTGCGGAGTGCGTCAGCCGAAGTCGAAACCATCAGCTAGTCGTCGCTGTTAGGTGGCTTTCTGGCTACAGGTTTGCAGGTTATGTTGTTGTTCGTTGTGCCGGCAAATGGGATTAGGATGGTTGGGTGTAGAGCAGCTTGCAGAGTTCTCTGCGAAGGTGCAGTTTCGAAAGTGCTTCACAGTTCGTCGTGTCGCCTGCATCGGAGAATGAGGCCATCGCTTGCGACAAGGCTGGCGGGTGCTCACTGGCAGAATTGCTGTCGGCATGCTCTGCTTCAGCTCTGGTTTGACTGCATCTGCTAGGGTTCTACATGGTGCCATTCTCCAATCGAGATTTCGCATGCAAAGCATCGGGCCAATCGCGTAGCATGATAAACTGCAATTACAATACCTGCATGCCAGCCCGCCACGCGTCACACGATAGTGACGGTGCCCCACGCAGTTTGGTAGTTGTAGGCTCCGTGGTAAGCTGATTCTGGGACAGACAGCTCCCAGTGGTTGCGAGGAACGTGCAGTTCAGCTGGGCGAACTACCGCTCGAGCCACAGTCAGCAGCTCCCAACAGTCCAAACAGAGCATTTTTAGGAAAAGAGGGCCCGGGACAACGGACAAGGACAAGACGAGACAAGTGATTGCAACTGATCCGCCCGCTTGCGTTTATTCTCTCAGGTCGGATGTTCGAAACACTCCGCGGCACATGGCTCAAAGCTTTAGCTGGTGCAAGGCGGCAAGGCTGTAGCAGCCATCGGCCGCCCCGATAGTTACATGGCGACTGGATTGCAGGGAACGGCAAACATTCTACATAATGCAGCATGATGCAGCATGTAAAGCAGCCCAGGTGTTTTTCTTCACTTGCTCTGATCCGCGATATGTGCCTCACTCGGCGTGGCTTGGTGCGGTTGGACCATCCGGCAACAAAAGCCCTTGGAGCCCAGGTGGTTTACATGGGAAAGGACAAGTACGAGAATGAGGAGCTGTTGAAATATGGATTTCCAGAGGCAGGAATGCCAAGCTTGGCATCCCGGACATGTCGCAGTCGGTATGCTTCTGTGCTCCACCAGGACATCTGGTTCCACGTTGATAAGCTGTCTTCAGCACATGTGTACGGGCCTCGGTGCTCTCAAGCCACGTACAGCTTCCTGGGCCACCATGCATCGCCTCGCGGCTTCAGGTATCTCCGTCTTCCGCCTGGCAGTCTGGATTTGTCTGGGGCCAACAAGGCCCTAACGCACACAAGAAGCTGGAACACACGGGTACGGCAGGGCAAGCCCGAGACCAGACCCCACCCACCTCGAAGACTGCAAAACTCCGACTTCAGCCGTGTCCTCTCATTGAAGGCCGAAGCCAAACAGAGGCTGTCCGCTTGCTTTTGAGCTGCTCCTGCTTACGGGAGCCTTTCACAGAATGTCAGGTTGATGGAGGTTTTGGGCTCGCGCGTGTTCGAAGATACCACAGGCTGCTGGATGCGATCGCTTCAGTGCCGGAAGAGATCCTGATGGAGATGGCCCAGCTCACGAAAGAGAATTCCATCGAGGGTTGCAAGGCTTTGCTTCGGGCTCGAACGTTGTCTCGCACCATGCTGTAAGGCCCTGGCCGCCTGACGAGACAGACAGCATGTGTGCGCAAGGCAGCTCAGTGCGACATAGTCTACACACCATTCCTCAACTTGAAGAAAGAGGACCGCATGGAAGTCGGCCAGGTGGGATCGTTTGAATGTCGCAACATGTACACTGAAATGAATGCTCTCGGACCAGGTTGGCTTCAAGGAGGAGTCTTTCCGAACCTTGATCAAGCATGTGGCCAAGGATTGATGTCAGCAGAGCATTTTCAAAAGGTAGTCCCCTGCCTGACCACGCCAGACAGGATCCTTCCATGCTCCCTCACGTCACCCAGCACCCCCTCTGACTTGCCGGGCTTGGCAGCCAGCAAGTCTTTGATAGCGAAGTGGAGGACAAAGACATAGTCAAAAGGCTGGAGAAGACAAGGGTCGAGAAGACCGTCGACCTTGCAAAGGCACCGCGCCCGTTCTCTGGCACCTCACGTTTGCCAAGCATTGCTCTGCCAGCGACCTCGTCTCTGCCAGGAGAAAGAGGAGCATGATAACGAAGAGAAAGCTAGAAGAAGAAAAGTTATTGAGGATCTGCATCTCTGCCCACAGTCCTTGATCCTTTCGAGATCTTTCGAGTTGCCACTGACGACGAAGAAACTTGCTTGGGAAGAGTGGGGTTAAGCTGGGACAGATATCTGGCTCTAGATAGCCTCGAGCCAAATGGTGTGGCAATGAGCGGCGTAGAAGACTTGGCTGGAGCCATTTTGCAATCTCGCGTAAGCTCTGAATGCAGCAATGGCAAAGCACGAGTGCAAGTCATACAGTCACGAGTTACCCCTGCCGAAAAATCCTTTCCTTGCTGAGTTCAAAGCCAACGACGCATCCCCTACATCGACAGGAGCGGAAAAAGGCGGAGAAAGAGGAAACCAAGCGCCACCTCGAGGAGAAGGCCGCAGCATCTTCACGCGGTTAAATTCTGTTGCAGAGGGCAAGGCGGCCTTCCCTGGCGGAGGTGACTTACAAGTCCGCATTGCCCGCCGAATGCCTCACAGGAGCTCAAGAGCTACACCGCGCTCCAGCACTTGGAAAAGTCCTCAAATGTCGGCCCATCCCTCAGTTGGTTCACATTTCACAGTTTCATTTTGGTACTCTCACGACCCGCCCCTGACCTCTGTCCGATACGTTAACAGTGGATACGCACAGACACTCGCGCATTCCGCTAAGGTGTTAGCAAGACGGGCTCGATTGAGGAGTGTCGGGAGATCGAGGATGATTTCATGTGAGGTCCGCGCCGGTCAAGGTGCCGAAGCGCACGGGAGGCATACACGGGTCTTGCAAGCGCTCTTCTCAGCGCATGCAGTAGAGCGCCTTCCAGGTGTGTTAGTTCAACTTTTTGTTATATTTTGCGATCAGTGGCGGAATCAGTCTTGGCAAACTAGAACCGCAAAATGTCATACCAGGAGCGAGCCTGCCATTGAATGTAAGCCGAAGTGCATGTGGTTGTACAGCCTCCGCACCGCAGCCTCTCACCGTCGACAGACTTGAGCCGGCAAGGAGGAAAACACCATCGAGAGCATGTGATTGCTCTTCACTGCCAGAAGCAATCGTCGGCTATCCTTGCCTGGCATTCGCTGGGGTTGTCCCTGTGTGGCTGCGCCAGAAAGGTCATGTGCATGATGTGACCGTCGCCAAGGCCAATTACAAGAGAAGTGCCGCAGATGGACATGACGAAGCTAGCCAGGGCTGAGCTGGCTGCCCGGTATGGCTTTCTGTTGCCGCATACTTTGCAAATGCACTGGGGTTCGCTATAGCGCGCAGCTGGATATGCAAGATAAGTCAGTGCGGCGCAAAGTCTTGAGCACAAATTTGTGCACGCAGCATCGGTTCACAAGCCGGGTTTTTTGGCAGTGCTGTCCTTTGCATGTTCATGACGGTCATGACAGAAGGAGGATCTCGTGACAAATGAACTCTCGGACTGCGTGGCAGCCGCATGAGTCAGGTATTTTCCCATTGGAGGTCGGACATGTCACGTTTTCTGTGGACACTACAGCTGTCTCATTGCGTGGCACGCGCAAACTTGTCATGTCTCCGTCATGAGCGACAGGGCGAAATGTAGTCAACAACAACTCCAAATCAGCTCCTTGGCAGTTACTGGAAGCGGTCTCGCTGCTTGCGTGCTTGCTGGTTAAGACTTCGGTCAGACGGCTACACATTACACCCACTACCGTACGACCACTACAAGATACGATCCAAGGGGGCTTGCCGTTCTGGTGCGGAGTCAGAGAGACAGTCGAATCGATTTTAGATTGCAGCCTGCCGAGTCGATGCAGGGAGTGGGAATAAGCCGCAGTCCTTCTGGAAAGTTGGGTTTTTGGTGCAGAATTACCACAAATTCAACGAAGACGAAGAGCTTGAAGCTAATGAAGCAAAGACATATGGGACATCTGCTTCGGGCCCAGGAGCATTGGCTAGTTTTCGGCACCGGGGTTGCTGCTCCTTTCTCAAGGCGAAACCCTAATCGCAGTCACGCTTTGAAGCCGGCAGAAGCCTCGCCCATCGTACATGACATGTTGGATTTCGCAACTTCGAGCAGATGCGCTTGGGAATGAAGTGGTGTTTGTGTGCAGACGAACGGCTGCCATGGTGCTGGCTTTTGCACTCTGAGGCGATGGTCTCCATGGGAACCGGCTCCTGGGCCGGGTTGCCAGCCCAGTGTTCCCTGCACTCCACCTGGAGACTGGGCGAACATGTATGGCGTCAACCAGTTTTTATGCTATGTCGAACTATTGAACGGAACAGCCGAGGTCGGGTGGTCTCAGGAGCTTTGGGGTTGCGTGTTTGGTGGTTGAGATCCACATGCATGCTCTGCATACTTGGTGGCAGGAGCACATACCGGCAGTCCATTGGTGCACCTATGGGGCCGTTGATGTGTGGAGCCCTGTGCAGACGTATCGATTTGAAATAGGAAGAACACGGAAATTGATCGAAGCTGCCAAGGCTAAACCTGGCTCGCGGGGGCGTTCCATCTCAAGTTGCCTTGCTGAAGGCCTGGGGCATGCAGCCGCGAAGGGTTGTCTGCGGCGGGTAGGATGGGATATTTGCCGCATACACGGAACCCTCGCAACCTGTGTGCACCCCTGCTTGTATGTGTCAGGTCGCGGCAGTTCGTTTTTTTATGTACTGCAGATCTTTCACAGCTTCATCTGCTGAATAGTCCCACCTGCCCTCCCCAGATGGAGTAGGTGAAGTTGAGATGTTTGGCGGATGCCAGCACTATTACTTGACATCGGTTACGGACCAAGGGCCCGGGCGGAGATTTCCTTTACAGGGACGGACTGGGGGGCACGTGCCCCTCCTTCCTGTAACAATGGAAGAATTTGCGACCAGAAGAGTATTTGTGCAGGGTTTCAGGGTTCTTCCTGTTCCTGAGGGTTGCAGAATTTCAGCAGACCTGTGGCGGTGTCCATCGCATGCCCGTGACCCGCACTCCTGTGCCTGTGCCAGGACACAGAAGCTTTCTACAGCCTGCCCGAGTCTGCACCGCGCCTGCCTGGCGGGCATGGTTTTTGCACCAACAGAGCCAGAAGGGTCTTCCGGGCACTGCACAGACGGGTACGGAATGCATTGCTCTTCCTTGCCTTGGCCACCGCACGGGCGCGCGACACCATGGTCGGTGCTGTGCGACCGGCACTTCTTTGGCCACTCCTGTTCGAGCAGATAGTACGATCGCCAAGCCACCGCCAGGCAGGCATACGCGAGGCTCCGGACTGAGAACAGGCTTTTCGTCAAGCAATCCTGTATCGGAACGTGCCGTGCTGGCGTGACAAGTTGGTTTGCCAGAATTCTTGTTCGTTGCTCCATGTGCACGATACAGTACGTGCCGCCAAGGACCCTGTCAGCTTGAGCCTTAAGGGACAAAGGGTACAGCCGAACAGCAATGTTTGTGATTCAAACCCGCGATCAGCGATCAATAGTCGACATCCGCAAAGGCGCTTCTATCGCGAAGAGTGCTGCTATCGGCCAGTAGTGAAGTTGTGCAATTCACATGGCATGCTGTACTGTGATGTTATTGCACTTCAACATTTGGACCGGACTTAGGCACCCTCACTGCGCTTATGAGAGCCACAGTGCTGCGCGCACTGTTACGCAACAAACGCATACTGTTTTCACCACTGTCGGACGCATTGTCCTAGACAGCGTCTGAAGTAGCCCTGCGCTTTATTCAGAAAAGATCCTGACTGACACGTTCCAGCCTCGTTATTGACCTTCGAGCCAACTGTCCTCAATCTGCTGCTGCCTTGCCGACCTTTTGCCGTAGGCTTGGCTTCATGCTTTGTGAGCCCATACCTGTACTGAAGCTTAGCAATCAAACTAAGACATAAACCAAGCTTGAGGGGAGGCGTTTGCAGTTCACGGGCCGAGGGTCAGTCTTCGTGGCACGTTTAGCGCAAACCTACAACTCAGTGTACGGGATTCCTACGGCTAGGCTTGTCGCAGGCATGAGCGAAAACCTGGCAGCACCATTCATGCCTCGTTATCCTCCAAAGTAGAGGCGGCGACAGAGTCCTCAGACGCCGTACCGTTGGCGGCCCGACCGAAAGCTGGATTGAGAATCCCACAGTTTCCTGCTGATGAATGCTGCGGGCCACATGCACTCCTCGGCGGGCCTGGGCCCGGGAAAGGCTCAGCTTGCACTGAGCAGATGGCTATTGAGTTCCTAGAATGACTAGACTTGTTCAGGGCATCGATCTCAAGGCAGTGGCAGCCTCGTTGCCATGCAGCTGAGGTGACTACGCTGCAGGGCAACCTCTACCGTCCCATCTTCCTTCGCTTCGTAGGGACAGAGCTGGATGAAAACAGCATCGAGTTTTTGGTTAGCTGCGGAGCTTTCTTGGAACCAGCTTTGCGAGACCTGGCACTCCTGCATGCAGTAGCTAGGCATAGCTAGGCTGAGTGCTGCAGTCTGATTTGTCCCGGATGACCGGCAGGATTCCGCCATATGGCGAAGACCCTCACCAAGTGCTCGGAGTGTGCCCAGGTGCCGCGTGCATTTGCCTGGTAGCTGCGAGATGCTGCGAGGAACTTGGCCGACCCTGCTCCAATTTCAGGTGCCTCCGCCGCAGAGGTCCGTGCAGCATACCTCAAATCTGCGCTGCGCACGCATCCAGACCTGGCCAGCAGCTCTGCTGAGGCAGGAAAGGGCACGTGTGGTTGCATCAATCGGGGCGTCGTGTTCTTTGTTCGAGAATGAAGTCAGATCTGAAGTTGGAGGTCCAAGGTTTTGCGACAGGGGGGGCAGTTTTCATGATTGCAATTCCAGGTTGTGTACATCTGTGTACCACACCATGTCATCCAGGCGGCCAAGCAAAGCGAGGCATTCCGGCGAGTCGCGGAGGCATATCAACAGCTCCGCAACCCTCGAGGAGCGAAAATGTTTCCGGTGTTGGCCATGGAAGAGCACTGGAACGGGCAGTCTGTGACAGCCAACACGCCGGATGTTGAGGATCACAAGCATCGGTCGGCTCCGCTCCAAAGGAGGGCTGGCTCCGCTTCTGCCTCGTGCTTATCTCGCACCCACTTGTCCACGCGGCGAGTCTAGACTCAGCATAGACCTTGTTGACATCTGAAGTCTCTTCATGGAGAGACTCGAGTCGAGGTTCCGTCAGCCAGGAGCAGGCAGAGAAACTTTTTCGCGACGCCTTCAACGGCCGAGGCTTGGACGAGATGCTTCAAGAGGAGCTTTGAATGGGGCACTGGTTGCCATTAGTTCGCCCTACGGATACCCCCTGCTTGCTCTGCATCCGGCTGAATTGCAGGAATTGGGGCGAGTGGGGCTGAAGCCAGGAGTTCACGCTGCAGCTGTCCGCGAAGGCACCTTGGCTAGCGGCTAGCGGCTAGGACCATCGTGATGGCCAGCGCTGACCAGAGCCTGAAACGGACCTGAAACAAGAGCAGCAGCAACAGGAGGAAAGCATGCACACAGACGACTAGAAGACAGATGCCTGCGGGTTAGTACAACATCAACGTTCGGTGGTGGGGTGGTGTCATCGTGGCAGCTGGCATGAGCGACCGAAGGCGTCGTTGTCATCGCCCCTACACTCTAGTGGGAATTGCAGGCCACGAAGCCGACAATTCGCCTGTGGTCACCCCCGGAGAGTGCTTGAGTTCCCTGCTTTGCCAAGGCATTTTGGCTCGACTTCTCCGCTCCGCGCAGGCAGCTTCACGGCTGCCTTTGCCCCAAGAGGCCCGCAAAGTTGGGTTGAACGGCGGCTGCCTGCACCATTGCTGTGACGTGGGAATCAATCTTGCATCAGTTTGACAGGTCACCGACAAGCCGCGTCCAGAAGAGAACTGGCCACGACTGGACGTTCAGAGGGAGCCCTTCGTGGGCAACGATGGGCACAAGTGGGTTCGCACCTAATCCAAAACCAGTATCTGCAGTTCTGGGGCAAAGGCATGTTCGGAAAATTCCTGCCCCTTCGTCTTTGGAAAGTTGCCACTCATGTGGAAGCTCGTGGAGCAACGTTGCACAAACGCTTGCAAGATTCTGATTGAAGGGCTGAGGCTACTGTGCTGGAAGTTTCGGATATCATTCCTTCAAAGCCTCGCCTCCAGCAGGCAGAACTACTCGAGTAGGGATCGCAATGTCTTGTGAAAGTAATGGTCCGATGAGTCCGATGAGTTAGGAATTAAGTCGCTGTATCCATCCAAGGCATCTACACCACGACTCGATGGCCAAATGGAAGGAAGGAGGTGGTCGGTCCTGTGCCCGAAAGCACGCGTTTGAAATTATGCAGTTGCAAAGCTGGCAGGAGCACGTCCTGGAGAAGCCTGTGTACAGAATGTGAGGCGGTTGGGCTTCGACATGCTTCGACCCTGGCCTCCTGCGTGAACATGTGGAGCAGCTGCTCGTCGAAACCGCTTCCGCACTGCCGTGGGGCACGCGACACAAGAAGCCACCGTGCTGATTGATCTGTGATTGTCGGCAGCATCCTGCGTTTGCACCCTGCTTTGCTGCAACTCATGCGAAGTGCATTTGTTAATCCCATTAACTTGGCAGCCAACAGACATGCTTATGAATCTCTGAATGCTGGCAGCAGAGCCAATTTTCGGACATCAGCGGATGAAAGTGGAGCGAAATAGACAGAAACACGTACAAAAAAAAGCAGACCACCCGACCTCTGAAGTCCGCCTTGAAACATTCGCATAGACTCATACCAGCCCTTGAAGCAACCGCGATCGGGAATTGTGGCAGCGAGAGTGCCCAGCTGCTTGAGCCAGGCGCCTGCCTTCCTGCGTGGTTGACGCTATTATATTATATTATATCATATTACTGTATATTATATTCAGCGAGCTGATGATGCCATGTGGGAGCCAAAAATATTATGTTCTGTTAGATTACCTTTATATTATATTATATTATATTATATTATATTATATTATATTCTTCTCTATTATATTCTACTCTATCATATTATATTATATTATGTTCAATTATATTAGCTTATATTCTATTCTATTATACTATGTTCTATTCTATTGTCTTAAATTGTCTTATTCTTATATCTTATCTTATACTCTACTATATCATATGTTTTTATATTATATTCTGTTATATTATATTATATTATATTATATTATATTATATTATATTATATTATGTTCTTTTGTATTATCCTATATTCTGTTCTATTATATCATATGCTATTACATTATGTTTTATTATCTTATATTCTATTGTACTATATTATATTCTGTTGTATCATACGATGTTATATTATGTTCTACTATATTATCTTATATTCTATTGCATTACATTCTGTTCTGTTCTATTATCTTATATTCTGTTATACTATATTCGATTATTCTACATGCCGTTATATTCCATTATATTATCTTATCTTATCTTGTACAGATGTCTCTTTTTTGTGGTTTTCGTTTTGCAGGGCCAGGCCGATGACCATTCCTGCACCCAAGAGTGCCCCTTCACGCCCCCACAAGCTTTCGCTCGGGCCTTGGCGGATTTGGAGATTCTGCTGCCAGGGCACACAGCTTCCCTTTCTGTAAGGCCTGCCGAGTGCAAAGCATGGATCCAGGCGTGAAGTGGGTGCTCACATCGCCCCCAAGAAGATTGGAGCACTGCTGACACAACTACACATGTCGTGCCCAAAGTACTGCATGGGTCGCGTCATAAGTATGTTTTCTTTGCAGGCAGTTGCTGGAGACTGGCAGGCTCTTGGAAAAGCGCCGGGTCCTTGCGCTTTCGGAGTGCGCGGTCTCCGGTCTGCATACTTGCCCTGAAACGAGGCCCCTGGCAGTGCGAATGGATCCTCGGCTGGGTGTCGCGGCCACTGAGCTGCGAAGGGCATTCATCCCACGAAATTTGTGGTTGGAATGTTGAGCTACATACAGTTGGGTATCATTCGGTCGCAGCATAGCTATCCTGAGGCAGTGAAGCAGGACTGGCGAGCAGGGTGCCCCAGATCCTCGCAGGAAATAGTTCGATTCATGGAGCTGCTTGCAGTTTGGGTGTTCGGAGGAAACTCGCTACCAAGCCTAGCTGTTGAAGTGGTGCTGCAGGGTTTTCTGAAAGCGCGGGAGCTGCACCGTTGAAGACGCGGCACGCCTTTGCATTCCGTTGGTCTGTGGGCAGGCAATCCAGTTCGCGGGCGAAAATTTACGAGCAGACAAAAGCTTCATGTTGCAGGCCCTGGAGTGTGGTAGGCGGTGCCCATCTGGCGCAGCAAGCTGCAAAGGTAGTACTGGTTGTGTATCCCTTTTGTCGGCGAGAGCTAGTAGGTCTTTCTAACGTCAAATTTTGCGAACACGGAGTCTTTGGACTGGCTCGTGCTCTAAGTCTGAAGCTTGACATTCCAAGAGGCACGTGGATACCGCAACCGATGAACCATCGCTGCAACTGCGAGTGCTGCAGTAGGGAAGCGGGAATCGCACAGTGAGAGCTCTCCATCCGCAGAGAGGCCTTGCAATATTCCGGCTTCGCGTTGCAGTTCGCCTCCCAAGCTCTGCGGTGCGATCGTGAGGCTTTGGGGACGGGCCGGGGATCCTGTCAAACGTGTTGGCTAGCCAATACGAGTTGGACGAGCGGATTTGCCTCACAGGTCGTACTGGAGGCAGTTCGCAAGGACTGCTTTACATTC
The DNA here is from genome assembly GCA_905221635.1 of Symbiodinium sp. CCMP2456. Lineage (NCBI taxonomy): Eukaryota > Dinophyceae > Suessiales > Symbiodiniaceae > Symbiodinium > Symbiodinium sp. CCMP2456. The sequence continues at coordinate 29,097 of CAJNDV010033897.1, forward strand.
TTCCGTACTATTGGTCTGCTTCTTCTGCTTTGGACAGTAACGTTGTTACACCGTCACGCCCGCATCTTTGGTTCACTGTATATGTACTCTCAGGGAGGGATACCGCAAATGCAAGTCGCTGCACAGAATCGTGCATCACCGGATAGCAGGATGCAGCACAATTGACCAAATGTCAGTGTGCCAACTGCAGTCTTCAGGACGGATGCTCGATCCGGCATGCCTTCTACCAAGCCTTCAGAGAGGACTTCGAAATCGTCAAAGAGGCTCAGGACTTTAACACGGCGAGGTTTGCTGACAAGACAATTCAATGGGGGCAGAGTGCAGTTGGTCCGATCTGCTCAACACAAGCACATCTGCCATTGTGCAGGCGGTTGCCAACGACTGGCGGGCACTGCAGTTCGCGTCCACCGAGATGAAGAAAAACAAAGAGATAGGCCTGCCACATCCAATCGCAGCTTTGGCGGATTTGCTACTGCATAAAATGGCAGCACTCGTGGCCATTGAGCAGAGCTGGGAAGCGGTGCGATTCATCGACGAGGACCATTTGAGCACATTGCGTGAGTCCAGATCGTTCGCTGAGCCATTTCCGGAAAGCTTATTGTTGTGCCTTCTGAGCAGTTCACTGAGTCGGCCCGTCGGCACTCCGAAAAAACTCTGTAATGCACTGCATTTTGCCAGCAATTCCTGAAAAGGAGCTACAGGGGGATTATGCCATCATGGATGCTGCAGTTTCGCAGCATGGAGAGGCCGGCTGGCCAGAGTCAGCAAGCTGTGCGCAACCCTCGGCAAACGGCTTGGAAGTGGCATGACGGTTTTCAAGTAGGGATAGCCCTACTGCAACCCCTCCAACCTGAGAAACGTGGCATGGTCACACCGCAAGACGGTGCAACCTGGCAATACCTCGCAGTGCAATTCCAGTTAGCTCCAGGCGCTGCGGTTTGCCAGCGAAACACTGCGTGCGAACGCGGTGCTGGAAGTGAACTTAGCGCTTCTTTTCGGTGGAGCAGTCAATTGTCAATGCTAGCTGGCGTTGTTTGCACACCTCCTCGATCAGGTCAGAAAAGCAGCAGAGAATGGCTGGCAGGTCGGCAGCCTGTGGCTTTAGTTCTTTGCTTGGTCATTACCCGGAGTCACGCGAGGTTGTGGCTGAGGGAAACGAAATAGTCCTCCAGTCGCGAGCACAGCATGGTCCCGTAAAGGGGCTTCAGCATTCATTCACTTGGCCTGCTGCTGGTGAAGGAAAGCAGGAGCCAAAGTGTTGCGCTTCACCCTGTAGCCGAGGCTGAGAACCGAAGGGCTGACCTGGGCGCCGCGGCCTGTTCGCAACCCGTAGCCTGAGTCGCTGCACGAAAAGCTCGCGACGCGACCAGAGACCGATGTCGTGGCCTGTGCGATTATGATTAGACAGGTATTCGGTATTATGCTTCGCCTGGCAGCCTGCAAATGCATGCAGCTGGCGGCATTCTTGTTTGTCAGGTAGGCTTGACCCAGCTTTGGGTATGGATTAGTTGGTCTCGAGGGCTAACGCACACTTGCAACATGTCTCTATGGTTCCCCATTGTGCGGCAAGGCCCCGGACCTGGACCTAGTGCATCCTAGTGCCCTAGCATGCCTTTAGGGCAGCCACGGTACCGCATCTTTTCAAGCCATGCCGAAGGCATGACGATCTCGTAGCATCGGTACCGGCAACGTTAGAAATGAACTAGAGGCTTCAAGATCAAGGGGTCCGTGTTGCTTTCAGGTGGGAGTTCTTGCGGACACTCACTTAAGAAGAGGGTCAGTAACATCGAAACTCGCACTCGAATCATCTATCAAATATATAAGATACCGTGCAAAATCACTTCCCACACCCCACACCAGCCTTGCATCCAAAGGGTGTCCACAGAAATTGGCGACATAGTTCGCTCCATGGACTCCATTCGCACGTGTCTCATAGCACCACGACCGAAATAATTGAATCCGAGGGTGCTATCCGAATAGTGCGTGGAGGACATTGATCGGATCCTCAGTGGATGTTGCGTGGTCGTGGTCTGGGTTCAAGGCTCGAGAAGGGCACGGCACTCCCTAAGTCGAAAGACCGCTGTGGTTGGGTTGCGGCCTAATTTTGTGTCGCCGCCTTTGGCTCCGCCACGTCTGCTTTCGCAGACAGTAGACCTCACCAACCCAACCGGGCGCCAAGAAGACTTGGAGGCTCGCTTGGGGCAAAGCGGGCCTGAGCGCGGGAAGACTTCAGCACTGAGACAGTGCCTGTGCTTGAGGCGTTTGCTCCGCTTACTCCTTGCCATGCGGTTTGAGGTTGTGATCTGCTGCAGGCATGGAGCCCAGCCAAGAGGAGCCCAGGTTCTCCGTTCGACGAGGCGAGCTTACATCTCAAGTATTCGTCAACGGAAGAAAATTGGCATTGCTTTTCCCCGGTAGTCCTGCGACGAGCGAAACGGAAAGGCATCACCCCAGAATCTGAAACCCTGCTCGACAAGCACCCGCCAAGCCTGAGTGCCGAGCCAGGAGTGATCGTCATGCTCGGGCTGACTGCTTCGGCCCTGCTTGGCCTTGCGACTTGGAGTTCAACTGACAATTCCCATTCTCTGGGTGAGATGCCTTTGTTGTCTGCTGAACGTACTACGTAGAGCTGTTCCTGCATACTCTTCGCCGAACTTTTGAAGATGCCTGAGGGATCGAGGCTTGCCGCCACAGAATCTTCGCACCTTGGCTCAGAGTTTACCGCACCTGGAGCCTGTAAAGCTTTGAGGCCTTCGCAGGGTTGATGCCTTCGCGAGAGATTGGAACCTACCTTTGGACATCGTCATAGCTCAGAGTCGAGATTCAGACATGCCATCGCAACGAGTAGCATAGATGAATGCATATCCTTTTCACGCCAAGATGTAGCAGAGATTTCCGTTTGGCAATCTTGAGTTCGCCGGATTGAAGGTTCAGAGTGGTACGATGGAGAGGGGTGATTGAAATTGGCAAGACCTGGGCCCAGTGTGGTTCAATGTGCGGCATCATGTGTAAATTCTCTAGGCTGAGGACGTTCGCTTTGTGCCTAAGCACGCGCTGCGGATTCTCGCAGGGCATAGTGTGCCAAGGCTGTGGGCTCCGGAGGTTGAAGGCCGCCGGTTGCGGGCGCATGCAGCCTCGGAGGAGGTGCGATGTGCTGTTCGAGGGATTCGGGAGCGAAATGAGCCAGGTGCAAGTGGACGAGAGATCTTGGAATCTTGTGAATTCTTCCTGGGGCCGCTTTGTCGTGTTCAGGACCCAGTTTGGGGCTGCGGGCTTTTGGGGAAGATCCCCGGCATCTCTGAGAGCGGAGCCTCGGAAGACACGCAAAAGTTCATCGACGCACTGAAGGAAAGCAGCTCCTTTAACAAGGCCCGGGGGAGAGGACGGGAGCAGAGGGGGATCCCGGGGGATCCTGCTTTGTTGTTGGTTATTTCAATTGTGGTTGATGTGTGATTTGCCGTCCCTCCGGAGCCAGACACATGCACTCATTTTCAGGAAGCGGCTGCTGCTGCTACTACTACTACTACTACTACTACTACTACAACTACTACTAGTTACTACTACTACTACTACTACTACTACTACTACTACTCCTACTCCTACTGCTACGGCTACGGCTACGGCTATTACTACTACTACTACTACTACCACCACCACCGCCGCCACCACCGCCGCCACCCCCACCACCACCACCACCACCACCACCACCACCACCACCAGCGCACCCCAACTACAAGTAGTACTCCAACTCCACCGCTCCCTTTGCAGCCTGTAGCAGAGTGACAAAATTTTCAGTCATCCGTCGACCAACCCATCCCAGTGCGTCTCCTGCAAGATGACAACACTTTCTCACGGTTCTTTTTGATTTGCAGCCACTGCTTTCACTCGTGAAGAGTACATTAGCAAATCCACCCACTTTCCAGGAAAGAAAACGAAGTCTGAACTTCTCTCGTATCACCACTGGCTCCTCTATTACCGGGAGCATCGGCGAATACGATACCAGTCGACGGCCCCTGTACATGGTCTCGCCTTGCAGTTGCGCACGTCTTACAGCAGGCTTGTCAACTCTTTCTTTTCGTAATTCTCAAAACTTGCGCTCCAGTTACGGCTTCGAAGTCCCCTCCTGCGTTCGCCACCGGAGCGGATGCCCAATAGCTTCAGGTGCCCCGGAGGTTGAGGACCAACCCTCGCGCCATTGATGACTCTCTGCATTGCCGACTGTTGCTGTTCTCAGCACTCCCGGACTTAGGACCGGGCTGAGCGTACTCAATTGTTGTCGTCACTCATCGACTCTTACTGCGCAGCGGCACAATACGTCCTTCTGCCCGGAGAAAAGCCGTAGCTCCAATCGCACAGCTCTCGAGGAGAGCACTATAAGCAATGTTTGCTTGGAGTGCTCAGAGCCTCTACACGACGACGCTCTGCTTGAACCACTCACGGCGCTGTACTACTACGGCTACTGCTGCTGCTGCTACTGCTGCTGCTCCTCCTCGTGGTGTGGAATAAACAGTGTTTCATGCAGAAACAAAGCTCGGACGAGAGCCATCCCCTGTCCAAGGTGATGTTCTGGAACTGGAACCTGGCTCCTGAGGAACCCCTCACCGAAGACTTCATTTTCATGCCGGAAGTTTGGGGGTCCGGTGTGGTGAACGAGGAGTGGGTGCGCCAAGCCGACACGACGCATTTCCTGGACAGCCACGGCAAGCAATCTCCGGCCACGATGGCGAACCTCATGATGGGCATGAACGAGCCCGATATTCAGGGAAGCTGCATGGGCAACATGTTTGGCAGGTGCGTCAAGCACCATGGCAGCATGGGGAGGGCGGGGAGTTCGGCAAGTGATGGTGACACTTTGGCCGCCTCCTTCTCCTGAGCCTCTTGAGGCCATGCGATGATGCCGCTGTGCACGGCAATGATTGCCCAAAGGCCGACATCTCTCTGCAGAGAGATCTGCTGCTTGCTCACGTGCACTGCTTCCGGTCTTCCGCGTTGGAGTTCTCTTGCCCGTTCCTGCTTGCGAACAGACTGATGTCATTCACCTTGGGATTAGAAAAGCAGGGTTTTTCCAGCTGAGGAGCTGGATGTCAATCTCCCTCCTGCGAGTGCTAATTCTCGAGGTATGTGCAGCTTCGCCGCAGGTTGAAATTGTACAAGTCAACACAGCGTCGAAACCTGTCGATCCATACATGCTTATGAAGCAAAAGCGCTTGCCACAGCAAAGGCAACTGCTGGGAGAGCGCCTACGCCACAGGGGTGGGCTTCTGGCCCGTGGGCGGCTGTTCGGCGTTGCAGCCCCTGCCGGAGCTCTGGGAACAAGAGCCGTTTCTTGGATGGTTTACGGTTGCAGGTTCGCGTTTCAGGCACAGACTCGTGGGTTGTGGAAGAAATAGACTGTTAAGCAGCCTCGCAGCCAAAAAGCACCAATAATTTGCTTGACAAGCAGTGGCCGCATCGAGTCGAAGGCAGATGATCTTATGATGCAAAAGGGCAGCGGAGTTGATCATAAGCCTACTGAGGGGATGCATCAACACCGTCATGACAAACTGGAAGAAAACGGCTGCGATCGCCGTCAACAAGGGCTACAAGTACCTGTCCACCCCTCTGTTGGCGGCGCCTTGGGCTTCTTGAAGATTCGGTCCTGCTTGGATCCCTTTGCTGCCTTTGCTTCTCCTCGCGAACTTCTGACCCCTTCGAGGCAGAAAGATGGCCAAAGTGGGAGGTGGTTTGTTTGAATTCTTGTGCTAAGGTATACGTAAGCTATGCACAAAAGTTCATCGAATATGCCTGCGACTGCCATGATGGTGCGTCTTGGCAGCAACCAGCTCTCGAGCACATCACACGACAGAGTCCACCTCATGTTGCTGTTCCGTCAGTACTTGTCAAGGTTTGCGGCTGCACAGATGCGAGCTGTGGCTGTCCGGTATATGTTGCTTGGAAGTGTTTGGCTTGACGTGGCTCTCCGCAAAGATATGCAAAGATCAAAGAGTCAAAGAAGCTTGACTTGGCCCTGGAACATGGCTCCGAGATACTCGAACCCAGTACTAGCGATGCATTCCATGAGAGAAGCCGTGAGCCTGTCGTCAATGCGTTCCTTTGCGGCTTGCATGCACAGGGGACCGATGCTTGGGTCAAACTGAGGTCGGGCTTCATTTCTATGCCTTCGACTGCCGACCGGTGTCCACATCTGCCTATTACAACTTCCAGGCCCACACTACAATAGTTGCTTCCGGCGCATCCTTTGGTTTACCTGAGTCCCCTGGAATTGAAACATGGCTCAAGAGCGTGGTTCCTGCGTGTTTGGGATTTTGGGGCGTCAGTTGCAGATGGCGTGCAGAAGCCCTAGTGGCATGCAATGGGGTGCCTGATGGCCCTGTGCCTGCCCAGTGGAAGCAGGCGTGCCTAATCCCCAAGTGTTGGTGGTGGAATACCTGCCGCCATGGGATCTGGAGCGTCGGAGGTTTCCCCGGCCGAAACTACGGAGGCTGCGGCCATCGAGAGAGTCGAGAATGATGCGGCGGTCGAGGTGATTGCTGGAGCGCCGATAGACCCTGCAACGGGCTGTGCGGAAAGAGGGGCGCTGACAATGTTCCTCACGGAGGGCGAGGAGGCTGCACCTGCCGAGCCCGGGGCATCAACGGGACAGGCCATGCAAGCAGAGGCGCTGGGCTCGCTAAATGCCGATGAGACGACAAAGTCTGCCCCGGAGAGGGCGTTGCCGGCCGAAGTCAAGGAGGAGCTAAGCACGCTCAATTCCGACACGCAGAAGAAGGTTGGTACAGCCATCGAGAACGGCGATGTGATGGCACAAGGCGGCATGCCGAAGGCGCGCTTGGCAATGGAGGACGCTGAGCTCTCCGCATACTTCGCCGGCAAATACCTGAAGGGGGAGCTTTTCAAAGGAACCATGTATGAGGCGGACTGGGTGAACATCATCGCCACATACCGCTACGATGGCCGGGACGGTGCAGTTCACGTCTGGCGCTATGCCATGGACCTGCGATCCGATGATAGTGACTTCATCGTCCTCTACCACTACACCAACGAGAAGGCCTTCGCGAGCGTGGGCAACAAACAGCAAACCGCCGCAGAGCTGTTCGCCTCCCTGAAAGATGACCGCGCGCACTTCGGGCAGGGCGTCTATGCCACCGTGTACGAGCCCGCTGTCTGGCGGGAGCGCCTCCGCGTTCTGCTGAACAACTACAGCAATGGGAGCCCCCTTGGAAACACAACAGGTGAAGAAGCCCAGCGAGTCCTCGTAGAGTGGGGGGACGCGCATCCTGATGGACACCGTGCAAGATTCTGTATTCCAATGCTCGTATCCAAAGCAATGGCCTACAACATCTTCGAGCGGCAGACGCCGGACATGAGGCACAGGACGGTGCAGGACGGCGATGAAACGCGCCAGGTGCGGCTTGGTGAGGACTACAAAGGCCGCGCTGTAGACCGCGACCGAGACGTTTGGGTGGCACGACTGGAGGGAGAGGACGGCACTGTGGCGAACGCAGCCGCGGGCACCGATATGTTTATTAAACTCCTGCGGCGACGCCTAGCGAAGTTACGTCAAAGTCACGGCGAGTATGCGGCGGAGACTCTGACGTGTATGACGGAGCTCGCGGACTGGCTATACGACCGCGCCAAGCATGACGAAGCCGAGGAGCTCCGCAGAGAGTGCCTAGCGAGCCGTCGACGAAAGCTCGGCGACGACCACCTGGACACCTTGTAATCCGTCAACAACCTGGCCTTGCTGCTGAAGGCCCAGGGCAAGCTCGTGGAGGCAGAGCCGCTGCTTCGCGAGGTCCTCGAGGGAAGTCGACGAAAGCTCCGCGACGACCACCCGAACACCTTGGTCTCCGTCAACAACCTGGGCATGCTGCTGTATGCCCAGGGCAAGCTCG
>CAJNDV010033897.1:37091-98941 GCA_905221635.1 Symbiodinium sp. CCMP2456
CCCCCCTTCTCCCCGCGCCTCCGCCCACGGGGTGGGGGGGTTTGTTGTTCCCCAAATCCACGAACAACAACCCCCCCCACCCCTCCCTATCGAAGCGGTCTCGGTGTTGCCCGAAGTCTGGTGTTGTGATATTGTAGATTAAGGTGTACGCGGCATTTGGTAGGTGTTGACAGACCGAGGGCTCGCATGACAGCAGATGTGCCGCTTCACAGGAGCCAGGGTAGTGAGGGTTCGATGTGTGGTGTCGTAAGGTCGAATCACCTTGACGGTAACTTGGCTCCTGTTACATGCCTCAACCAGCATGGTATTCCGGAACCCTAATCAGGCGAAGGAAAAGAGGTGATAAAAAAAAAAAAACATGTGTCATCGTCTTTGTGCCGTCGACGACATCAGCTGAGCGACGAAAAAAGTCGCAGCCGAAAGCCCTCAACTGGTAGGGCTCAGCAAGGCTAGTCAGGACGGAGGTTTCGAACATGCTTGAGCCTAGCAGAATTCAGTGTCAGGCACGGGTGCAAGACATCGCGGACTTGATGGAGATTCCCAGCTGCACAAGCATGTCGAATTTCGTGCATGAAAGACGTCGCAGGCTTTTGTTCGGAACAGGTCTGCTCATTTCGTGCCGCTTTGTACGAGGGGGGCCTGAGCCCTTCTCAACCGCTGCATTCTGCTAGTCAGTTATCAAAACCTGTGGACAGCCTGTGGAACCTGGCCTGGATCGAAGGGGTCCTGAGCAGTTCTGTCAACCCTCGTGGACGTTGCTGCCGGGACGGTTACGTACAGTACCACCTTCCTGCTCCTAAACTACCTAAGCCATCATACCTCGACGTCGTATGTTGGTCCCATGGTGCATCGACAAGAGGCTTTGGAGTTCAATTGGATGTCACAGTGCAAGTAAACATGCCACAGGGCAAGCCTTCCAAGTGTTCGATCTTGTGAGAGCTATCTGTTCTCGGACATCGTGCGTCTGAGCTTCTGCGGGTGCTGAAGGGCTCAAGTGAAGCGTTTAGGGTTTAGTCTGATAGCAAAGAGTCTGGGTTCAAAAAAAGGATTGTGGCTCTCATGCCTTATGACGATTAGTGCCTGGCAATCCGGCATGTGCAGATACCGAAACAGAGGGGACATGCGGACTGCAGCTCAGGAAGTATCCCTTCATCAAAGGCGCCATCGTCAACGAGGCACAGCAGCCGTCGTGGTAGAACCGATTCCAACATCCACCGCCGCCTCAGAATCTGCTGTCCAGGTAGGAATGCTAAACTGCGCCGGTCCGACGGAAGATGATCCAATTTGCGTCCCCGACTCGGGCCAGTTCCCTGCAAAGGACGATCCGAACTTCAGCCGCTTGGACAGCAAAGAGTTCTGCGACAAGCCGCCGTGATCGGCAAAAAAAGTGCACTGCCTCAGGTAGACCCTGTTGCATCTGTTTTTGCGGACGTGGGCGGGTCAGCTCAGAGCTGCTCAGATTTAGACCCCAGTCAAACTGCAGCACAGGTTGCCCTCAGAATGAAGAGCTGCCCAACGGCCTGGCCTCATTTGTGACCAGAATACTGGAGCCGCTTTTTCGAATAATGAGGTAGTGACCGACTGGCTGAAAAGGCATGGTTTGGTGGTAAAGCTTCACTGGCTTCCCACAGGATTACTTTGGCATGCCATGGAACATCGGGTGTGTGTGGTGTCGGTGGTGTGTTAAGGTAGCACTTACAAGGTAGCCGAAGCAGCATGTCATGCAGCACCGAGGATAGCCCTTAGCGTCAAAACGAGCGACGGCCGACCTGTGGTGAAGAGCTTCGCTTGGTTTAACCAAGATCGAGAGGGAGGCGGGAAGATCCGCATGACGGCGAGCATGCCCTTTGTACTCTACAGCCTGACTTAGGATCACGAGCAAGCTTGGACACTGCAACGAGCGAAAATCCAGCGAAAACCGTTACATTCCGCTTGGACTTCTTCAACTCAAGTACTCCGGAATAAGTCAATATAATATCGAATGTACTGACGTCCTACTGCCAGAACCGCGGAGTAGTTCCTTGCAGTGCAGATGAAGAAGGCACATTATCGCAGATGCAGCTGCCCAACCGCCTGTTAACAAACAGGTACTAGAAACGAAAGAAGAAGGATAATGCTAAACAAAGTCAGTTTCGCTTGATGTTGATATATTGGCTGCCTTCCGAGTCTAGAGCTTACCGTTGTTTACCTGTCCAGTAGTAGTTTATCGAGGCTGGGTCAGGAGACCCTCGCCTTTGATCATATTGATGGTGCGTTGATCCTTACTTCCACGGTTCCGGTTGTTTTGTTGCGCAGCACGCTCCTTCAAGGCACGTACAATTTGCGCTTGTTCGACGACGAAGGCAAAGTCAATGCAGCGGGCGAAGCGCTTCATGACTAACATTCGGGTTGGACCTACACCCTGCTTGGCCCACTCTCACCACCTCCTCAAGAATCTTGGGCGTGAGTGCAAAGACCCGGGCACCCAAGGTACATGGAGGTCTGCAAAAAGTGGAAGCAGCTGGCAAACTAAGTCAGAAAGAATTCGTGCAATGCAGCTGCAAGGCTTGCAAAATAAAATATCCCGTAGTCTTCGTGCAGAAACAGCTTGTGGTGCTGCTGGAACATAAGTACACCACGAAAGACGTTTCACGAAGTGAGAGAGGCCATGTTCTTCACATGCCTTTTCCATCACTTTCAGCGCATGCGCCCCTTGGCACAAGGCCAGGGCAAAATTCGACTAGCGATTCCATAGATGTCGTAGACATAGGAGTACACAACACTCCGTTCCCTTCCTCGATGTCTGCTTTGCCGTTGGTGCTTCGAAGCAGTTGCCCAACGCTACAGGCTTCACGCCCAGCTGCTAGCGCAGCTCAGTGTCAAGCCCTATTGCGCAGCTTTTCGTGCAAGTGCTACCCAACAACATTCCCATCCACGGCAGCCTGACAAGGAACGCCTCGACAGCAAAACCCACCCCTCGCAGAAAGCTGTGCTCCTTGGAAGCGATTTTGTGATGCCTAGGCCAGGCAACTGGGGCCCGCTTGACGTGCCAGAGAGATTCCACACCAGTGTCGGCCAGACATCTTCCCTGCGAAGTTGTTATGTGACCGACATGAAGCCTGAGACGCTCGTGAAGAGCTGAGAGGATAACCCACAGCCGCGAGAGTAGAGAAAAAGGGCTTGTCATGCAGAGACCTGTTATGATGACAGCTTAAGTTCAGTGCTGCAATTGTCGTATCAGCTCCATCAGTGGTGGCGGAGCCTGCTGGAGAGCACTTTGTGTTGCCCATCGTTTGTGCCCGGAGCTTGCATGATTAGGTCCGGTGCTGGGTCGTGCGATCAGGTCCGGTCAGCTCATGATGTCTTGGCTTTGCCGCTGCACCATTCCTCGATCAAGGGGTGGCATGACTCTGAGAAGATCTGGGCCGGTCTCTTGAGAAACGTGACAAGTGCCATTAGTGCTATCTCATATACGGCGAACCGAGCCTGCAGCGTAGCAGCATCGGCCCGCCGAAGCTAGCAGCCATGTTCCTGTATCAAAGTGAGTCCGAAGAGGAAGAGTGAGAAGCTCAGAAGCGAGGAAGAGTGAGATATCGCGCAAGCCTCCCCCTGGCCAGAGCCTGGCTGAGGTATGTGCCGGCAGTGATGCGCCGGCCCAAGGCGAGGCCGAGAGCCTTTGCTTCGCTCGTTCGCGGCTCCCGGGCCGTTGCGGTGCCGAAAAAATCGGTGAAAGGTGGCGAACCACACCATCCACGAGAGCTTCACGGCGGACACTCGTGACCACGAGGACCACACGTTCTGTGGCGTCATGCAGGAAGCCCAGAAGTTTGGCTTGGAGCACACAGGAAGAGCGAATCGCGAATGCTGGTGATGCACTAATATTGCTTCTGACCTACTGGCCTTTGGACAAGATAAAAATGAACTGCGCTCCCTGAATCGAATCGAGCACCACGTTAATTGCCAGATGATTCGTATTTCACCCCATCAGTTTTCGACGATGTACCAAAAAAAGCGCGTATCATTCCCTTCAGGAATGAAAAACGGACCGTAGTTGGCTTGTTCCGCAAACTCTGCGACAAGAGGAATCCTCCCACTGGCTTACTGTACCAGATTCTGAATGGCGAACCAAACAGCTAGGATGTCCCTGCTGTGCGTGGGCGATACCTCGAATTGACTGGGCAGGGAAGTCATGGACAGACGCGCTTAATACGGTGGTGCTGGCCATACTCCTTCACATGTTTGCTTTGTGTTCGTGATAGTCTCTTGAATTCCGCTGGTCTTCGTTTAATCATGTTTAACCTGCGCCTTGACACGCATGATGCATTCGATGCAGAATGGCATCAGCCAAGAAATCAACAAGCAGTTGACTCCTAGATTGCCAACGTGGGGACACGAACCGGGACCATGCAAAGAGGTGAGCCTCTCGATAATGCATTCCGTCCTCGTTGGTTTCACTTTCGGTGAGCTCATGTCTATGTCCGCCACCCACTCTTCCCTCCTCTCTCATCCCCCTCCGAGATGCAGCTGGACCAGAGTCTGCATGCTTGTGGTTGAGACTTGTGCACTTGAGAACTTTATCAGGACTAGCCGGCAAAACCCAACCCACCTTTCAATCAGCGGCAAGGGTTTAAGATGTGAAGCGGGGCAAGTGATACGTGCCGCGTACCTTCTGTGTGGTCCACCAGGTTTGACATCCAATGCAAGGGTCAGGAAGACGGTGCCGTGCGCTTGCACTCCAGGGGCTGTTGGAGACTACTGCAGTCTGCGTGATCTCAACATGTTCTTTAGAACAAGCGCTTTGGCCATGGCTTGACTGCGTGTCTGAGCTTCCCTTGGAGGTACCTGTTGAGTTTATGCTCATCACCTGTCTGGCAGCCCCTGCCTCTGATTGATATGATGGAGAAGGCATGCTGTAAGAAATGCTATTGGCACGCCACTCGGTAGACTCATGTAGACTCCACAGCCCTGCCTTGACTATTCGTGTTTGGGGTCACGAATGGCCTCAGGCTTCACTACAAGTAGCCCCAAGTCTAAGTCGCTGTGATCAGGCGGCGAGCGCTCTGTCAGTCAGACAAGTTGCAATGCTTTGGCATGGTTGGACTTCAACTCTTTCTCTCCAGACTCCTGTCACCGAGGTTCGAGGGGACCTCGGACCCATGACTGCTCGGAACCCAGATGTGCTTTCAGACTTCCTTCGCGTCTTTGAGGGGTGCTGCGAGTGTCAAAGCCTGCTTTATTGGTGCCATCCGAGCTGAGCACAAGACCCTTGCAGGGGCAAAGAAGTTCCAAACCCCGGGCTGACAAGTTCTGATGAGCCCGGGTAGTCGCAGAACGTATCAGCGAGTCATGTTCGAGTTTCCTTAGCAGAACCTCAATGGCCGCTTTGAAAGAGAGACCGCCGAACAAGGTTTGGACTACGCCTGGCTCCTACAAAAAGAAGGCATGTCTTCCGTGGCCATGCCGCTACATAGAATCTGTGGCCGTTATGTGGTGGTCATGACCGGATGGAGCCACATGTAGTCCACGGGCCTGCAAGGCCCGAAACAGCTCGACAGATTTTGGTGACGTGTGGTTACTACGCAGTTGCTTCGTGTGCTGGAGCATGGCGGTGGCATTCCACCCTTGCGAGGAGCATGCCAGAGAGAAATGGGTTCGGCAGCCCAGTCTCAGAAGAATCCGAGAACTTTCAACGAGTGCAGTCCCTGGCCGGTCGCGCGCAGTGCTCTCCTGCCCAAGGAATGTATTTACGAAGCTGAGCATACTCCATCGCGCCAGGCTGGCTTTCCAAGAATCGAGCCATCCCACGAAGGATCCATTGACTGCTTGGCAGAACTACCAACCACTCGACCTCGTGAGCCCCATTCGCCTGCAGCCAGGAGCCATCCGTAGCGCAGACAACTAGGCTACTTACCCAATGCACCATTCGCAAGGCCGAGACTTGGGGACCGGCAGAGGTAATAGCCAAGCCACTTTGCCAGCTTTCCTACATTGCACCGGTGTGTCTTGCGGAATGCCTGGTCAGCCTGCCTGCAGCAATTGCAACAAGCAGCACCGAGAAATTGACTCGAACATGCCGGCTGAGTCATCTTTCAGTGATACCAAGTCCTTCGTTTCATACACATGCAATCGTCATGTGTGCTGGCATTCACCAAGTCCATTGCTTCAAGAACACCGCAGCCAGCTGCCCCAGGAGAGAGTTGTGGCGTCTACGCCCGGGCCTCGGAAGACTGGTACGTAAGAAAGTAGTCTTTTGTTTCCTCTATTGGCTGCGCACTGAACATTAAATGCGTCAAGTCAGGTGCACTCGAAGCTTGCGGGCGATGATGCTCTCGTGCTTGGGCCTCAACTTTCAAGCAAACAGGCAACACGTCTCATGGATCAAGCCGGTCGAGGTATGACAATCAGAGAGCTGCTGTCACACACGAGGCCTGGTAGCAGCACTTTGCGACCCTGTGGTACCAGTCGCAGTCGCTGTGCAGGATGCTATCTTGAAGGTGCTGCCCGGTCGAGAACCCGGGACCTACACGATCAGCAGTTTCAGAAGAGCAGACAGGATACGATTTCATTCATGGTTGTTTCCTGAGAACCAAGAGTGTGGTACCATTGAAAGGATCCCCTCGTTTCAACTAAGGCCAGGCCCATCTGTCAAATCGGCCTTTCGGGAGACATGGGATGCCACAGCCCTGGCTACTCGCACACCTGGCCAGGCACACGAAAAACTTGCAAATTAACAAACACCAGCGGTGGTCCCGTCGCCAAACTGTTTGTTCGCTCAATGACTGTTGCCTCGCACGCAGCTTACTGACCAAGGTGGGGCTTTCCCTGGCGAGAGCGCCGAGAATTTGTAGGCGCAAGCACAGTTTAGCCCGGCAGTGCAGGAATTGGTCCGACAACACTGTGCGGGAAAAGGGCCACATTCGCGTAGGAGGGATCTGCACCCAACACTCAATCATACGACATGACATTGATCCTTGCCACACACTTCCGGAAAAGGCCCTTTGACGGCTGAATCACAGGCCGTGTGTCCTACGGCGTGAACTACATTCTTTGGAATCCTGTGGCGGATGTTCACCAGCGCTTTCCGCCCAGACCTTAGAAGCATGTCGAGTTTTTAGCCGAGATAAGGTCGAGGATGCCTACTGGCCCCACTGGCGGTTAAGTTAGGTTCATGTAGATGTTGGCTGGCCTGGTAGCGAGGATTGGCAGACGGCTTTAATGTCAATAGACATGCGTCAAGCTCCTGTGCAAGGCCTGCCTTCAAGGAGGCGCGCTTGCTGGATTGGGATGGTCTCAGTATGTCTCAGTTGTATGCCAGCGGTCGGGCCTTGCACGATAAGCAGTCAAGCAAGCGTTTCAGCATGGAACGACGTGTTGAATTCCAGGAACACACAATCACGCTCTGGCTCCTCATGATGTCGAATTGACTTGTGTCTTGCCGCATGGGGAGCCGTAGCATTCTGGACTCATGCCTGATGCTGACTACGATGCGTGCCTGACGCAAGGCTTAGCCATTTCTCGACCCTGGTCCAGATGACAGTCATGATTCATAGTGCATGAATGGCGCTAGTGGTGGTGGTGGTGGTGGTGGTCTCGGGGGAAGCCCGGGCCAATGATGCTCATAGTGTGCTTGGTTTTGAGTACCCTTGTTTGCGGCTCCTCTGCTGCCAAGTGCTGCACCGCCCGTCGGCGTTCACGGCACCTTGCTGTGTCGCAGTGAGCTGCGCGGCATAGTCATCTACGCCTAGTTCCCCCCTCGACCGCGGAGAGCTGGTCCAAAAGCTGCTGGCGCCACGGATTTCATGCAGCAGCAGACTGTATGTCACCGAAGTTGTGCAGCTGCGAGCCCTTGGCCCTGCAAAGGGACAGGTCAGCTGCCCTCAGCGTTGAAGTTTTTGATCACGTATAGCAGATAAAAGAAAATGTTCACAAGCCTTGGGTTTGTAATGCTGCTGACGGAGCATTTGCTTGTGCTTCATGCCTCTGCCGTGCTTTTTTGCGCGACTGCGAAAAAGCATTCCTGTCGCAAAAGACATGAAGAAGGAGAAGCCGACACCACTCATCGCAGCACTTCCATTCCGACTTGTAGCGAGGTGTTGATGTGCTCACCAGGCTGCCTGGCTCCTGCTACTCTGCGCCAGGAAGCCTGAGCACCGACCTGAGAAGTTGTTGATGGTAGGGACATTGCTCAGAAAACACTATAGAGACTTGGGGAACGTTTGTGACGTTTGTGAGAGTGCCCAGCTTTCCAAGATCGCCACTTTACTGGCTGCACGACGAAGTGCTCTACTACGCCATGGCCTTGATGCTGTCCAGATTCGGCCATGCTCTCCACCTCTGGGGCAAAGTTGTGCCAGATTCTGAACATGTGCAAGTACGACTGGTTCTCCACTCACACCCTACTACGTGCGCCGATCATTCGCTTTTTCGTCCGCAAACGCGAGTTGAATTCTGTCCTGTTTTGCTGTGGCAGGTACGACTTCCAGGCACGAGAGGCCTTTGCGGAAGTGGCCGTGGCCCCAGCAGCCTTCAGCCTGGATACATCTCTTTCCAGGATTGGATCAGGAAAGTGGCACTTTTGGGCGTGTTCTGGTGTGGTAGATTTTGCACTTGTCCGGATCTAAGGAGCCAAGCTTCCAGTGACCCTTGGGCCGCGCTCAGCGCTTTGAAAGGTCGTGAAACCCTGTGTTGTGTGTGCTTGACTCATCTTAATCTGACACGGTGTAACTTTACATTGCACTCTTTGGGCTTCAGCCCTGTAAAAGGATGCTTGGTAGGTTGTTTCTGTCATAATGGCCGTCGAATTCCCAGGAAAACAGCATGGGGGCCCTCTTTCGTCAGGCTTTCAGCTCAGTGTTGCGGGGCTGTGTGAAAGATGAGTAGTTGCTCAAGGGTACCACAGTACTCGGACTGCACACTACAGGGCTCGAAGATTGTGCAGGTCACCCCTTCGGTGGGTTTCAACTTCGATTCGCAGAGCACGGAAAGCCGGAAGCTTGGGATGCCATGAGGAGATTCAGCACTCCTGCTCAGAAATTCGAGGCGAGAGCACCAGCAACAGCGTGAGCAATGAGAGCTCGTGGTAAAGAGCCATCAACCAAATGGCGCACTACAGTGTCCGCAAGCCCTCCTACGTCAGACGAGACTGCGGTGCGCACCAGGAAACGGAAGTTGTGTGCAAGCGTTTGAGTGCAACGTGTGAGGACTTGCTTTGACACAGCTTACGTGGCCGCTCGTTGCTGCCAAAGCGAGGAAATCTTATTAATCAGCTGTGGCTTGGCCAGCCCACGGCCTTTCAATAGCCTAGCACGGATGTCTAAGGGAGACTCCCAAGACGTAAGCATTCGATCAATCTCCCCTGGACGTCGGTTCTGTAGCTCACAGAATTTGAACCTCCCACAGGTACCAAGTCCGCCCACTCTGCGCGGAGTTGGCATGCATTGCCTTGTTCAAAGCAATTTTGGTGTCGCCCTATGGTCTGTGCGAGCTCACCGCTGGATTGAAAGTTTGTTCACGGTCACCAGTCGCTACAACGAAAAGGAAGCACTACTAGGGACGATGAAGAACATTTGGACAGCTGTGAGTTCTGCTGACAGGCATCGCTGCTATAGCCACGGCACTGTGCTGCAACAGCCAGCGTTGTAGTCTGATACTGCCTTGCAGGTGAGGGAGAAGGATGGGTGAATTGCAACCGGAGATGTGAAAGTCTCTCTATCTCTGTGAATCGGTTCGAGCAATGTTCGAGCCATGATTCCTTTACCTGCAACGTGCCTGTTCATAGTTAAAGTTACACTGGTCTGGCAGTCAGAGTATTGCCTGCAAGACGCACGAGTAGCGAATCCGCCGCAGGGAGTCGTTCCGAAATCGTTCGGCACGGTCTGCCGCATGTAGGGCAACACAGGAGGTGCCAGCCTGGCCTGTGTCCCCGCAGTAAGCTGCCAAACTTGATTCTGCGAGCTAATCAGCTGATCGTCTTTCAACATGCCCAGCTCTGGGTGCAGTGCAGTGAATATCAGTTCCATTTTCAACATGCACTCAGCAAGAAACAAGGCTGTGTATAGCTTAGAGCCGGCGACTGGCTCAGATGGTCTTCGGAATGTGAAGCGCTCAGACAACCACCTTCACAATGCTGGCTGCGCCCGGGGCACTTGTACAAATTGTTCCTCGCGGATGCGCCGCCGGAA
This sequence comes from Symbiodinium sp. CCMP2456, assembly GCA_905221635.1. NCBI lineage: Eukaryota > Dinophyceae > Suessiales > Symbiodiniaceae > Symbiodinium > Symbiodinium sp. CCMP2456. The sequence continues at coordinate 47,252 of CAJNDV010033897.1, forward strand.
CCTGAAAGCGCTGGACCTTGGAAGGCGCGTGAAGCCTTTCCCTCGCTTGGAGACTTGAGACTTCCAATCACTCGTTCATCAACCGTTCATCGACTACCACCAGCAGCCGTGCAGTGTTCCGTTGTGGAAGGGATCGGGACACCAAAGCAGACCGGCTCTTCAAGGCAGAGCAGAGGTCAATTCTTCCCTTACGAGTTTGGATTCGGCAACATGGTGCCTTCAGGTCTTTGATCTTGGGGCAGATGGAGGTGAACCCGAGACGATGCATCGTTGGCAGCAGCAGCTTGTCGCTAGAGTCTAGAGCTGCTGGCCAGGATCCACACGGCATGGCACTTCCGGCAAGTGCAGAGAACGATCTGCAGAGGACACCCTTGTGGAAAGTTGAGCGCAAAAGTTCCGAAAGCTTAGATCATGTGTCGCTCGCACATGCGGTGTGCCGCCTGTCGTTGGATGGGAGGAACCACGTGGGAATGTCACCTTCGGCTCAGGCCGGGGAAACTGACCTGTAAAGCGAGAGATCAGGTCAGAACGAGTCTTGCTCTTCAGACCATGGGTCTAGAGCTGCTCGTCGGGAAAACTTTCACCCGAAGGCACAAAGCTTGTGCTGAACAGAGACCCCGAAAAGAAAGAGGAGAGAACCAGCATAGGCTGTTGGAAGGGGACACCACCTCTCCCCACTTCTCCTGCCTGCGTGTCTTACGTAGATAGCCTCGGTCCTTTCTTTCTGGCTCGTTCAGAAGTGCAAGTGCAAACGAGACTTGTGTGGGAGTCGGCGTTGGCCTGTGACATGCCATTTCGGCCCCAGGGCAAACACACGACCAGAGATTGGATGGCATGCGGCCGCGGCCACGATCGTGGCAGGTCTTTCAGTGAGCACGCGGTCCTTTGTAAGATGTCAAACACGAATCTGTTGCTACTCGAGTTGCTCAGGTGGTGCTTTGGTTTGTTTCAGGGTTGGTGGCACTTGGTGGCGCGACATGTCATAGACATGGCTTCAACTCGTAGCGTGCTGGCTGCCTGCTGCAGCCCGCGATTCCACCGTGCAGCCGTGCTCCGCTTCCGCCAGCCGGATGTGTGGAGACGATACAGAAAGTATAGTACGAGCATTCAAGCTCCTGCTCTCTTGTGCGACAGACGCACCCGCATTGACGATCTTGCGAATTTGATCCAGTTGCAAGTGAAGGACCAGAGCTTTTGCATTGTTGACTGTACAGATCACGGCGCTGTACATTGGGCACTCCTCGCACTGATCCGGGCACAACGACAGACGCGACAGCAGCATGGGCTCACTCTGTACATGGTCCCAGAGGAAGCCAAGTCAGCATTCGATGCTGACCGGGAGACGATCCATCCCAGGCTTCATATTCTGCAAGGTTTGGAGTGGGACTTGTCCGGGAGTTCGGACCATTTCAAGATAGCCGAATATACCCACACAGGTTTGGCAGCCGGGCTTGTGGCTGCACGCCTTCCAGATCAAGGCACGGTCCTCTCGGCAGGGGGACGCAAGGCTGTGTCGAAAGCGTTCAAGATAGCTGCGGCAGCCAACGAGTTTTTGAAAGGAAAACGGCGGCTGGAAGAAGGCATTGTGTTTGTCGTTTCGGTTGGATGGGAGGAACGCAACCAAGACCACTATGGCGACAGGGTTATTCTGACTTGTGGACTGTTGCATGCACAAAGCGGCATGCCCGACAGCGCTGCGAGTGCGAATCGATTGAAGACGCTAGACACCGTGTGACTGCTGGACGGGTCGTTGTTCTGCCAGGCAGGTTCTCGGACAGCAAGCTTTCCGATCGCACTGGAGACGTCAAGACCCAGCGTAGTCACCCGCCTCAGTTGGTGTTTGGCAGTAAGCGCAAAGTCTCGGAATTGGAGCGAGAAGCTTCTGACAGAGGCCGAAAACAAGCCATGATGGAAGCAGTGGATTTGTTTGCTGGCTAGCTTCAGTGAAACGACGTGACATTTGACAGATTGCCCTGCACGAAGGTGTCAGTTGCGAGGATGCTGTGCTACTTTTGTCAGACTTGACTGCCAGACCACGTGCCGCAACTGCGACGAGTTCAACTCAGCTCGACTTGTCACTGTTTACTGTAGTTGCCAAGCCACCTTCACAGAACCAACTCGCACAACCTGTGATAGCTCGGCTCCTGAAGCAGTGATGGTCTGAAGCTCCCACGATGACTTGAGCCGAAGACACACCCGTCCTGACGCAGGCGAACATGCTCGAGCTTCCCTCACAGTGACAGTGGAGGCTGCGTGTTAACTCTTGTGCATCGTGTGGGCGCGGAAAGGGTGGGATGATGCAAGCAGTTCTCTTGACTCTAGGACTGGGCTGAGCTTGAAGCTCGAACCAGTTGCCAACTCCTTTGAACCCTGGAAGCCTCCCAGAATCCTTTCACCCCTTAGTGGCACAGCACCTTCAGTTGAGTACCTAGACCTGGTGCCGTAGTGCGGTTCTACCCTGTTAAATTACATCCATCATCTGGCTGGACCTGCGGAGGTGAGGCTTCAACTGTTAGCCGCAAAGCAAGCCTTCTGCCGGTGTGGCTCCCCCCCTTCTGCATGTGCTCGAGGAGCGTCTGGAAGAACCCAGCCAAGACGAAACAAATGTTGCCAGGGGATGCTCGACAGAGTATTTGAGCGCACTGACTTTGTCGTATAACGCAAGCAGGCAGCCGCTGGAAGCTCTGCCGGTCTGCACGAGCCGCCAGAGACGCCGATGCAGGAGGAGGAGAGGGAGGAGGACCAAGACGAGGGAGAGGAGGCGAACCTGGCAGCATCAGCGTTTGCGAACTGCGAGTGCCCCAGTTGCAGGCGCTGGGCTTCATCATGGATGCCACGGCAGATCAAACGGTCAACGTCTCGGACCATCTCGTATCGGCGCTTCTTTGTGACGGGTCATCTTGGTTGGTGCCTCTGAAGCTCTGAGACGTGAGCAGATCATTGGCTGGAACGGTAGCCATGTTTATGAGGTCGCGGATTTGGTTCGACCAGCAAGGAAGCCTTCCATGCCCGCGCTCGGACCTCAAGGCTCTCAGAATGTTTCATGCCCGCACGACCTGATGTCAATGTCCATATGGAAATCATGTTGGATCGTTTGCCATCTGCACACCTCTAGAAGAGGAATGCGGACTATGAATAGGAGGCAGTGTTGTGTTGACATGCCACCACCGAGGCTGACCAAAGAGGAGGCCAGTGGTCACAGAGCACAGCACGTGCTGTATGAGCAATCAGACGGGTCCTATAGTTGACTCCGCTGTCTGTGAGCTCGACTGGCAGGTGCAGGAGGCTGAGGCGGCCTGGCGCGTCGAGGGCAGTGCCCGCGCTGGTTTCAAGGTCTTCCGCCGCAAAGATCACACGGACGAAGGCTCTCGGTTTGCAGTGCAAGCATGCCCCATAGTGGTTGGGCTGCGTTTCGGCCGTCCTGTCAGTGAAAGGCCAAAGTCGAAGATAAGGTTGCGTGTGCAACGACTGGCAAACACGGCCAAGACACCTACCAACGACATCATCGTATGTCAGAAGTTGAGATTGAGATATGTCAAACGAGCATCCATGCAGAACACCAACTCCGCCGGAAAGAGCACTGGTGGCTTTTTGAGAAGGAAAAAGAGGAGTGAAGCAATCGCGTCTGAGCAACAACGGCCAAACTAAGACCGGGAAATTGGTTGGTGAACTGGGCCAGCAATGAGGAGCATGCTTTCCTGTCGTACCGCGCGGCGATGGCGCGCACTCGACAGGCAGAGCATGGTTTTTGCAGCGCCAAGAACAGTGCGTGCCGTCTGATGCTGCATTCCAAAAGGCTAAGGGCGCGAGGTAAAGCATGCGAATTCAAACCATCATGCATCCTTACATTTGCAATTCACCTTTGATGTGTTTCATGACCGAGCGAGTGTCTCGTAGAAACCTTCAAAGTTTAGTTCGTTGCAGATAACTCCCCGCCGACGCTGAAGAAGCGAAGCAGGTCTGCGACGACTGTTTCAATTGAGCGTTAGTGTTCAGGGACAGACTTGAAATCCATGCTTGAGAGGAGCTCGAAGCGACGAAAGAGGTCGCACAGGACAGTGCCAGTTGGTACGGCGAAGCTTGCAATGTTTCAACTTGCACGGCAGAAGACAAACGCACAGCAGGGGAAAGCTTATGGGTTTCGAAACTGACGGAGGAGAGAAGAAATGGCTTTTCCCGATCTCTGATGGTCAAGACGCGGGCCAACCAGCTGAAGATTTGAAAATCACTTACTTACGATTTTTATTTTCTCCATATATGTTTTCACTATCTTCTACTGTCAGATCATGGAAACATATTGCTATCAATTATAAAAAAAATATATATAAAAGTATTTTTGTTAAAGCGGACCCGCTACTTCTTGTAGGGGCGATATGAATTGTACGATTTATCGATATTTGGGCATGATTAGTCGAGTTAGAGGTCTTAAGAAAATATTTAGAACTAGAGACCTAAAATTATATTTTAATTTACTCAGTACTGGTCTTGTTTTCTCGAGATAAAAATAAAAATATATTACGTGGTTATCGATATAATTAATACTGGATTATGATAGCATCTGATATCGTTTCTCTAGATTTTCAAAAAATTTAGAATCGGTAATTTTCGGAAAATTTAAAGAATGAATATAGTTTTCTAATATCTCATAATTCGAATATAAAATATATATTATAGCCATCTTATATTGGAAAATCGTACTTCATTTTATCATAGAGGTTATCGATTATAGGGGCTTTCTCATATAATATTATGGAGTAATGCTTGCGTTTCAAAAATTATTATTTATTTATCTATGTGTCGATCTATTGGTCCGTCCATATATTTATATTTCTCTCTATCTGTCTATCTATTTATCTCTCTATTTATCTATTTCTCTATTTATTTTTTCTGATTTTATTTATCGTAGTCATAATCGGACTTTGGCTGATAATTATCTCAGCCCAGGGCTCTATGAAGGGCAAATTCTTCATACACAATATACTTTATATGAAATATTCTCAATTTAATGATTGCCGTTGGCTCCTATCCAGCCAGGTTACAGTCGGCGACAAATTACGTATATGGATATTGCACTTCTATATTATTGCTGCCTATCCCAGGCTACACAAAAGACCTTGCGTCTTGCTTATAATTCTACCCTCGGCCTTCGGCATGGCACTCTGGATGAAATTTGAGGCAAGGGGTTGTCACTTGAAGCTTGGCTTCGCCTTCGGGATGGCTGCCGTAAAAATAAATAGTCGCAGGTTTCCTCTGGTGCCATGAATCGATGTTAACATATATGATCAAATGTCCAAGTGTCCATTATTGACTTTGAGGCCGGAAAATTACGTGCAAGAATTCGATGTCAACTTGTCCGTAGCTGCGCCGCTATACGAGATTTGCGCCTTCGTGCTGAGATCTGGCGCTCTAAATTTTCTACAAATTTTCAGACTTGGGCTGTCGTTGCCGGAATATTGCCAAGCTGCATGATCCACTTGAATATCGCTGCTGGAAACAGCGGGTCAACTCTAGTATTTTTAAAAGAATAGAAGGAAATTTAGGTATTGAGATATTATATATTTTTTCGATATTAATCTCGTAGTATTTTTATTTTTCTATAATTATAAAATTCTCATTGATTTTCAAATTTATTTATATTTTTCTTTTTAATTTATCTTGAGAATTTTGATAATTTCTATTATAATTCTATGCTACTGTAAGGATAAAGTATTTACTTCTCTAATTTTAAATCTTTCTATAAATTTTCTATCTGATAATCTAGATAATAATCTCGGAAATTTAATCTGAAATTTAAAGATCCTATTAGATAAATTCTTCAGCTTTAATATATATATAAAAATTGCATATCGAATATATAGGAAGCTAAGAATTCTGATCTCCGCACCATTATTAAATATAGATTTTTGAGTTTTGACCTGCTTAATGAGATCGTATTTATTACGAAAGCTATGGATGATTTCGATATAAGAGATTTCGAGTTCGAATCTAGCTAGAACTACTCATGATTTTCATAATATTATCGATATTATGGAATCTGAAAATATTCTAATCGGCTATAATTTCTTATTGAGGTTCTAGACTTATAATCGGGAGCAAAAGATCGTTATCTATTCACTAATTCGGAATCCCAAATTCATATTATCGTCTGTCCCGCTTATTCGAAATATTCCTTTGCTTCTTATCTTTTCATGCTAAATTCCTTTGACTTCATTATCAAATTATTTTTTTATTTTACTTTAGAATTTATTTTCTATATGAAAAGCAGAATCGATGCCCCCCTTAATAATAGATTTCGTCAATCGAAGCGGAGGTAATTTATTATATTTTGGTCTAGTCTTGGAGCTCGCCTTTTATTTCTTCTTTGTTTTGGCCTTCGCAAGCGCGGCCGCTATAACTAAAAGACTAAGAGTGCCAAGATAAAATTAATTTCTAATCGCGACCTTAGATATAATATATGCTCAAAAATCATCTTAATTCAATGAAATTTAAATTCTAAGTTTTAGTTCTTTATTTTCTAATTTATTATATTACTTATAATATTCATCTTACTGACCTTTAATTTAAAATTAAAATTCCTTAATATTTATATATATAATCGATTAATTATATATGCTAGAAATATCATTAAATCGAATAAAGATTATATGTAATAATATTTCTAATTAATTTCGACTATTTATTTTTTCTCGAAATAATGTTTTTCTTATTGTCTCCCAATGAATTTCATAGATAAATGAAATCTCATTCTGTTCTTTATAATAGCTCTAATTATAAATAAGCCAAATCTCGTTTTCTGCCTGCACCTAATTCAATCTTTAGAAAGAGTTCAAATAAATATATAACGTAAGGAATTTTCTTTTGAAAAAGCATAATCTTGATATAAATAAAAGCCGTCGTTCCTCTATTCATTTCGTCACCCGTATACAGGCAATTTAAAATATCTGAATTTAGGGTTTGATAATTAAAATTCATCCGGGGCCCCGAACTGCAATCGGACCAGTGGTTTGCGCACGTTCTTGTAGAGCAGAGAACAGGCTCTCACGTGTTGTCAGGATTGTCCGAGAAGAGCTTGCATTGATGGCATGGAACTTCCTGAAAGATTGCGTCCATGCCAGACTCTGCCCCCTTGTAACACGAGCTGTCCATGAAGCTTGTTCAAAGCTGTTCATCCTAAATCACACGAGTCAAGCAGGTTTCCTCAAGTGCATCCTGACGGCTGCTTTGTTGCAAACAAGCGGCCATGAGCTTCTCGGCTTCTGCAACGATGCGGGGCCTGCGAAACATCTTTCAGAAAGAGCTGGGGCAGGAGCAAGTGTTCTTTACAGGCCCGACCTGCATCTGCAAATCACTGTAACCAACAATTCCAAATCCTGCCGAGCTGCCCAGGGTTGAGCACATGGCCCGGATTTGCCGGGTCCTTGCCAGTTTTGCTCGCAACTATGGCAGAGCCCAAACTTACGAAGGACGACGCAGCAGGAGAAGCCCAAGGCTTGAAGATTACTTCCAAATCTTCTTGATTTCTCCGGTCTTGTCCTCAACCAACGACGACGATCTTGGCCGCTTCAGAGCTGTGGACAAGACCTGTGTCACAAGCAGAGAAACGCGACAGGATGGATAAAGCTTTGGTTCTCCCCTTTGGCTTGCATGGATTCCTGGATGTTGTAGCTCTAGGCGCTGGTCTGATTGAACTTGCCATGCAGAATATGTTCTTTTCATGTTGCTGGCGGCGAAAATTTCCGAGATCACGGATGCTTCGACTCGTGCAACCTCTCGAGATCACTTGCTCACTATCACTAGCTCCAGGCTGCCCGATGAAAGCGCGAGGTTCCTCTAAGGCGTGCATGGATACACATCAGATCAACTGTCCGTGGGTCGGGAGCACTTTTTATGAAGGAAAGCCAGGCCGCTAAGCCTATTTACGGCACGCAAGCGCGCGGCGGAGGCGGTGCAAGCGCACCTGTCCCAGCTGCTGTGGCCACACGAAGCGCTCCCCACGGCCTGCTTGAAAAATACGAATTGGCGGGGAGGATAAGCGCAAGGGCATGCTGAGCGTATCCTGCCGGCAACCTGCAGCATGGCCAGGAAAGACTGCGACCGACCCAAGCCAGCCTTGCTGCTCGAAAGCATGAACTGTGAACTCCTCCAGCTTCAGGCAAAGCAGCAAAGCAAGGTAATTCTGAGAGGAACTCCGACTACTGAGCCTGGCAGCCTGCAATGCTGCAGTGAAGCAGCAGCTTCGATTTAGAAATAAGTCGCAACGGCTTGGCACGGCGTCCTCCCAGTGGAGGAGCCCGCGTGTTGCATCAAACACCGCCTAGGCCGCAACGAAGCCGGATGGGGCATGCTGACGGTGCTTCCTTCGATGCCACCTGAATGGTAGATGATACCGGCAGCACAGCACACAAGTCATGGCGAGCTCACTTCGTTGAAACTGCAAACATTTCAGAGCGTCGATCTAGCAACCATAAATTTGGGAACTGCGACTCACATGTCCAACCCAGCACAGTCGACTCAGCCGACAACACACAGGACTCCTGTTCTAGCAGTGCCGATGTCGCAGATTCCGTGTCATGCAAGCAGCCTGAGGGCTGAACAGGCAGGCCTCGATAAGAGATCTCTGCCGTTGTCCCACCCCCTTGGAGCCAGTTGAGGCGGGGCGGGATGGTCCGCAATGAAGTAAAAAGCCCTATACATGTACAACATGAATGTTACGTGCGTTAGCTGCAACTCGGCCGTGGGGTCGGGCCTGGCTTCGTAATGATGGCATCGGCGATGTCCATGAGCAGCACCAAGCGCTCGGCGCTGAGGTAGGTCGCGTTTGGTCCTCGCAGTCATGTCTCTAGCAGACCTTTGCAAAAGCTCCGATATGAAGTTCGCGACTACACTGCTGGAGGCTGGTATTCAAATGATTCACCTCGAGCCGGGAAAGTACGCTTTGCAAGCTCCTCCTTGATGCCCAGGCTCTTGAGCAACTTCCACGGTTACGTTTGCATCGTTTCCTTGGAGTACCTGTCTTTCGCATGCTTGCGGCATGCGGCCCATCGCAAAGACTACTCCAAAAATCACGAACCTGGGTCCCCAACCCCCGCAAGTGAGGTGTCTGTGACGAAGCATGAGCAGATCGTGCTGCATTCAAAAATATTAACCAAACGGTTTATGTCTTCGGATGTCGCAATGGTCGGGTGGAATTACGACACACTGGAGCCACTTGATCTTGGAGCAAGCACCGCAGGCATACACCTTGAAGTCCGCCGTGTGAGGTTCATTCTGCATTCCAATCCTTTTTTCACATTTCTGTGGCTTCACGCAGAAGTTGCTACAGGTGTTCGATCTTGCAATGCCCGATGGTGAGGCCCCCGGCTGTCGAAGTGTGCACAAACGCAGCATGTCACCGCTTTTTCTTGTGCGAAGCAGCCGCAACGAAAGTGAACGAAGAGGATCTTGTTAAGGCAGCAGGACAGCAAGTGTGCGGCTTTTCGCAACTTGCAGGGCAGGGGCTTGCTTGAATTGTTTGCGACTTACTTGAAATGATGCTCCATTTTCCGCGAGAGCATTACCAGATCCAAGTTGACATCGAATCCGAGATTCAGTAACCAAAAATGCGACGTCCCGGTCCGTAGAACCGTAGCATCTGCAAGTTGAGAACCACCTCCACAAAACCTTCGCCCATCCGGACGCAGCGACTGGCCAAAATCTCGCAGTGGTACTGCAACGAAAAATAGGATGTTCTGTAATCTTTGAAAGCGCCTCCTGCGCTTCAAAGAACTCGCCATCACTCACTCTCTTCCGTGATTCCTTGAGCGACAGGGTGGTGCAGATCCGTGGGTGAATATAGGCTAGTCTCCCTCACTGTGGTCTTCTTCCACCGTTTCCCTTCCTTCCTTCCTTCCTTCCTTCCTTCCTTCCTTCCTTCCCTCCTTCCTTCCTTCAAGCGCGTCCGCGAGCCGCACACGAGCCCTCGCGCGTCTGCTGTGAGCAGATGATCGCACAACTGCGATCCGATAACGACAGCCCCCTTGCCCCAGTGCACAAGCACTCCCAGTCCGTGCTCCCCGAGATGACCGCTGTCCTCCGAGTACAGCCCTGACCTGGGGGGCCTGGTCTATCGTCGGATGGTAGGCGAGACATTGGTGAGGCCGGCTCGGAAACGTACCGTGGAATGGCCCTTCATCTGAGTTTTTCCCAGCCACTGGGCTTCACTCCGATTGCGATCAAACCTTACTGTCATTCTGAGTTGCATGACATGCTCCATGCACGGCGCACGATACGGCCATCATTGAACTCGGCAGACTTCGTGAGAGCGTGCTGCAGGCGAGTCTTGAACTCTTCGTTCCTGGTAACCCACTTGCAATGTGATGCGGAAGACCGCCGTTTATGCAGGTTGCAGACAGGCTGAAGTCTGACCCAACAGTCTTGAGGAGTACGGTTTCGCAGCGAGTGACGGCACATCTTCGCTTCCCTTCGTGGCCTGCCAGTGACAACCAGCACATGCAGAGGCCGGCCAATACCTGCAAAACGTCGACGCAGGGCCCCATGACTACATGCAAGTGTTTGCACTCTTTTGCGCAGGCCTTGCTCTGGGTTTCGTTTTCGAGATGGAGGCTTTCCGGAATGATCGTGGAAAGTTGAAGTACGGAAGTTCAGGATTTGGGATTCAGTTTTCTGGATTTGTGGGTCTAGGCTTTTACAATCTCACGGAGTTTAAGGAATGGCAAAGGCAAACATGCTAACAATAGAACGATCTCATAGGTGACGAAGAAGAAGGAAGGTACAAGAGCCTGGTAATGAAGGTTTTGCTGTCGTGGTGTGTTTGCTTCGCATTTGTCCTTGGTGAAGGGCCCAACGCTCGTGGTTTCTCGAAGAATCCTAATCGTCAGGATCGGGTTCAATGGTTGGAAAGTGTTGACCCCTGCCAGATGTGGGGGCCACCCGCAGAGCCCTCGCATCCGCATCCGTTGTCCTTGATCTGAAACTCGAAACTTCCAGCGTCGGACTCAGGAATGCGGTCCAAGCGCCATCTGGCATGCAAAAGCGCAAAGCCCTGTCCCCAGCAGGTGCCTTCCATCGCCAGCTGTTCTGGCCACGGCCTTGCTTTGAAATGGTCGCGCGGCTCGTCGTTGCGCCCCGAGGCATGTGCAAAGGTTTGTGTTGTCGGAGACTGGGAATGATGGTTTTAAGTTCGCGTCGATTTCTGCAAGCCCCCGGCACGTCTTGGCCGCCACCTCCTGTCATGACGAGGACCACCTGCCAAGGACAAGCTGCAAAAAACCACCACCCTGGACATGCTGCAGCTGGGAACTGGCTGTTCGTGTCTCGTGTGTTCTCGACTTTCTTCCTGCGACGCTGAAACTCTGCACATGGCCCCGATGATCCCAAATCTAGCACCCATTTGGGCAAAGTACATGGATCGACTGGCGGAGATCAAATGCCTCCCTCCTCTGCATGCCAGCAAGGACATCCCGACGCAGTCAAACACAGGCATCAGGACTACCAAGCGCAAATTCCTCTGTGACCTCAAACCTGGCGGACTTATGACGAAGCTGCTCAGGCTGCTCAGGCCGCACTTCCCGCACATCTGGATGGCCTCCAAACAGAGCAGCTTGGCTGTGGCTGTGGCTGCAGCTGCTCGATGCGCTGTCTGTGTCTCCACTCCCTTTGCGGTCTTCGCGGCCTTTACTTGCACAAATATGCGCAAATCAGCTTCTGCCGCTGCTCGGTCCCATACCGAAAATATCTCAGACCGGATGTCTGCATACAACATCCAAGCAAAGGATTCATACTGTCACGATGCAAAACGAGCTTTGATCGCTTGCTTGCCTCCTGGAACAGCTGCCAATAATGGGGTCATCCGCATGCGCCTCGACGGCATGCGGTCGACAAAAGCCCAAGGCGTGCAAGGAAAAACGAATGCCCACAACTCAAGTCTACCGGCTAGACAAACTCTTTTCTGCCGAGCTGCCGCCACTCTTCCGCGAGGCGACGATGCAAGCACAGGAAGCTGCGGCCAGCACAAAGTAGCCCGCCAGAAGAAGATGATTCCTCAATGTCACATTTCGCGAGTTTCGGTTCGGAGCTTTTGGTTGGCCGTGTCGATGGAGTCACCAAGTTAAACCAATGCAAGGAGAAGGAAAGTCTCCGGGCAAGAGAGCCCGTCACAACTGTTCAGCAAAGACGCCGAAGTCCACAAATGTCCTGCGTGCCAGTATTGCAGTGCCTTGCCTGCTACTACTTGCTTCTTCACGATGCACTGGACTCACTAGACTGAAAGCAGCCGGCGCAAGCTCTTCAAGGCTTTACTCATGCATACACCAGCCCAAAACCCCGGGTGCTGTGCAGCGAGACCTTGAAGAGGAACACCGACCATAAGGATCCAACCAAGCCAGGGCCGATCAATATGATGGGGAAAGCCGCTGCATACCCCAGGTCAACCTTCAAGGCTGGGTCGGGTTTAGGCGGCCCTCTTCCGGATCTAGCCTTGTTTTGAAAGATCATTTTCGGGAATCAATCCTGGTTCGTAGTTCGGGTTTTCTCAGGGCCTGCGTGAGTGGGCTCTGTGCCGCCCGGAGACGTTTGCAACGAACCAGCAGGATTGTGCTATGGCCCACATGACTCCTGAGCAGTGCCATCGATGTTGACTTGCGCTTGCACGGGATTCACATCCCACACACTCCGACACTGTGTTAAGGGAACAAACACATGCCAAGAAGGCTCACCAACCGTCTCATCAAGGAATCTAGGTGACATGAATCAACACCAAAGGACTGGCTCGGACCACCGTGCTTGCACAAACTTAGCCCATACAACGCTGCCAATGTCGTTCTCCAAGGCTCCCGAAATGAACCCGGGAAGCATGATCTCGGGGTTGATCTGTGGACGGTTGTTCTTCCAGCCGCAGTAGATCAGGAAGTACCTCGTACTGCAGGCAAAAGGGAAACAAGTCCTTTGCTAGCCTGGGCCACAAAGTCGCTGGCTGGTAGAACTTTCAATCTGCACGTGGGTGTGCCAGGAATACAACATCTTCGAACCATGCACAGTCAACAAGCCTCCACTGTTTATCTCAAGCGTCGGGATGCACTATGGAGGCAGCCATGATGCCGCAAAACCTTGAGGCAAAGATGCCGGAAGGGGGATAGGGGATTAGGCCAGGCCGTTTAGGCCTGTTCGGCATTAACTTTTTTTTTTTTTTTNNGGACTGGCAAAGAAATCAGAGCTCCGGAGCGCTCTCAGGCTCTTTGAACAAAGCGTTGAGCGGGCAGCTGGAATCCCAAGTCCGGCATGTCTGGCATTCAAAGCAAAGGTCGCAAATTACACTGAGCACCGGTCTGGTTGAACACCTCAGGCTCTGGTCCACTGCATACGTAGCATGCAGCTAGCAATGCTTGCGATAGCTGTGCATGCACTCTTCAGGATACTCTCAGAGATGGCTTTTAGGTCAGCATGAAAACTGGATGCAAGCTACGATCGCCGGTTGTGCTCAGCAGCCAATGCTGTTGCTGCCACTGCCTCCTGCAACTGAGTCCCTTGCATAGTCCAGTCCGTCTTGGGATGCTCCAGCAACATGGTTCCTGACACTTCCCGAACTCTGGTGGTGATTCACGCAACCTTGATGGCTTTTACTTCCAAGCACAGTTCAGAATAGAACACCAGAACATATTCAAACATGTACAAGTACAAGTGACATCAAGTGACTGGATCCATGTGGACGGCAGGAAGTTGAGACCGTAGCCTCGGAACACAGGCGTCACATGCGGTCGCACGAGGAACCTCAAAACGAAAGTCTGACTTAATCCTGTGATCTTGAGTGATGCAGCGTCTAAACGTGGTGTTGCACTAGCGTCTGAAAAGGCCGCCGAACTGCTTCAATCCTCACAAGTCCACAGGGGCTCGACAACCCCATCTGACAATCGCTTTCCCACTCCTGCCGCGAGGCAGGTTCCGGCCACCAAGCTGGCCAACACGCCCTGTCCGCAAATCGCTCGTCTACGATAACCCAAGACGTCGGAGTGTTGGGTTGCGAATGTTGTGAGAATGATGATGAAACCCTTGAAATGATCAGACACTCCGAAAAAAAAAAAACAAACCCTCCATGGACGATGCAACCTGGACATTGCCATTGCTACAGGCAGGAGGACTGCAGCTGCGATCTTGCAGATCACCTAAACAGCAAATTTGTAACCTACAACCTCTGTGGTGCAACACTAGGGATCCTGGAACACGGGGGGGATAAAGAATGACACGAGATAAAGCATTCTCCCGGGATACGCAATGATCACTGACGGAACCTGATTGAGGATGGATGGGGTCGTTGAATTTCAATGCTGGCCGGGATCGAAGACTAAATCCTCGGAAAGCCTAAATCTAGTCTTGTGGTATGTCCTGATCTTAGCATGCATACTTACGTATGTACATACACATATTATATGCATATACAAATACATAATATGTTGCTTGCATGTATGTGTGTATTCACATATGCATTTCTGTGTTTGTTCATGGCAATTGTGTTGCCCAGCCCCGCGCTCGACCTAATGATCCTGGCGCCTCATGGTCCAAAACATTCCGAGTAGTAGAGTGCTATTCGAGTTCATTTTGAGATCTTTGGCATACCTGAGCACCGGAAAACAAAAACAGTGGTGTTGGGCCTTGGCTCGACCAGCAGAAGCCCTCGCTGGGCTTTCTTCGACATCCTGGACGAACATCAGGAGTATCTGTTGAGGGCATCGGCTCGTCTCCCTTGGGCATGCGTCGTTTGGGGTTTAACAGCTCAGGTTTGGGTTTAGGGTCCCTTCCGCGGTCCCGATGAATAGAGTGAGGCACATCTTGCGGGAGGCGACAAACGATAACCTCAAATTCAACAAGGCTCAAAGATAGCGGGAAACCAGCAAGCAAAAGCTCGACAGCATGATTTGCAGTAACCTAGTCTCTCAGCATTGCAGTTCATCAGTCTGCTACACTGTTCAACGGTTTTCTCATCGGGCTTGAGGTGTACCATGCCAAGAATGTCTCTTCCAGCTCAAGAGGTTGCTGACACAGTATCTTCTGAGGGCTGCCAGTGGCGAGTCGAACAGTCCTCGCTGATCGTTGGTGGCACCCGTCCAGCATCGATTAGCAGCGGCTTTTCGGGAACACTCTTCCTGCCAGTTGCGTCTAATGCATTTCCTGCACATGTCGTCAGCTGTATGTTGCGAGTGTTCTTGCTTGGCTGGAGGAGAGATGACAAGTCTGCAGGCGAGACATGTAAGAGCAGACTGTCTGTCTGCTCACTGTCCAAGCCCTAGACTACTCAATCCAGGTGAATGATCGAAGGATTGATCGGCAGAAACATCATGTAGAAAGTTGGGCACTAAAGACCATGTTCAACTCGTGCTAGGAGCGCAGTCGTCCTGCCTCACGAGCGTGCTCACCGCGAGCGCGCACATCGCAAGCACAACGCCTCAGAGGGATCGTGAGGGAAGTCTGATAGCTGGCCGAGCGCGAAGCTATTGCAGTAGACAACTGTTCTGGAAGAGCAGCAAAAGCATGAGCTCCGTAAGGTTGTGACCAACAACATTGAGCCATGGCTTCTCCAGGCAGCTCTGCTCCTTCTTTTTCAAGAGGCTCTTGCAACCCGTCAGGATACGGAATTTATAGCCCGGCTCATACGGAAAACATGCGATGCGCGTGGGCAACAGCACTTGCAATGCAGTTTAACTTCAAGCTGTGGGATGATCACAGGTGCTCGGCCCAAAATTCTGTATCAACTCTGACTCCATACGACTAATCGTCAAGAGCAAACTGAGAGCACACAGACTGCACTCTAGGTTAAAACCCAGCTTGCAGTCTGGTCTCGCTGGGCAAACCGAAGAGGCCAAAGAATCCCGTGACCCAGCCGATGATGAGAGCTGCTGTGCCCCACGTTACCAGTCCTCTCGAAGTCACAGGAGAAAAAATAAACAAGTTTCGTGGGCATGACAAGGCTTCTGGCGCCACACTCCTGGGCCCAATCCAATCTGCTTGATGATGTACACAGTGAGGCAGTTACCGGAGCACCACAGAACGCCTCCTGTCATGGCCTCACTTGGAGAAGCAGAGTGTCCCTAACCCATCGTGGTGATACAACATCTTGGCGCTCTCAGGCTTCCTACCGCTTGCATTTTCTGCATGCGTCCCGAGCAGCCACGGGATAGAAGGTCGGATGGCTTCGCAACAGCAGGACGACAAGGCCAGTGAACCATATCCCGAGGCAGAGCCTTCGTGCACAAGGCAAGGACTTGACCGAGAAAACCCAGGGACACCTTCACCACAATCTGAGGCCAAGCTGCACAAGTTGAAAAAACATTCCATCACCAGCATCGTACTTCGCGACTACCTGGAGCAACACACACAGAAGGCACCGGGCATCTTCTGTTCATGGGAAACGGTTTGGGAAGCTTGAAGTTGGGATTCTGTCGTCGGTAGCCTGAATGTTTTGTATGCTGGACAGCAGGACCGTCTAACCTTGCCATTGCGTATGAGATGCATATGTATATGCATATACTAAGCACAGAAACAAACATACATATACAGATACATTGTTACATATACACGTACATATACAAAAACATATGCAAATACATATACATATACATACACATATGCTAGACATATATCTATATATATATATATACATAAACAAAACAGACATATATATATATATGTGTGTGTGTGTCCACTGCTTTCTTCTGCAGTTAGAAGTGTCCGGATTGGCAAGCAAAGAAGCAGCACTCCGGTAAAGAAGAAAAGTTTGCAACAACATGACCCTTGCCGTTGTGTCCAACAGTACGACGGAGCAGATTGAGCGCAGTGCAAATGATGCGGAGAAAGAGAATCACAGCAGGTTGTCCGCACCGCCACCGGTGAAAGACTCCGCGAAGAAGGTCGGACAGGAGTCGTAGTCACTGTAGGCGGTACGCAACATCACCATAGGAACGGACAGGACATCTGAACAGGTGAACCAAGAAGTGCATAAGCAGATATAAACGACAAGGACACATGATGCTGCTGGAAGTATGTACTAAATGCCATTCAGGAAACCGGAGGTGTGCCGGACCGTATGGATATAGGTATAGATAGAGATGTAGATGCTAGCCACCCCCCCCCCCCCCCCCCCACGGACAAACCGCTCAGCCTGCAGTGTATTCTGCTGGCCATGTAAAAAGACTCCGAACACCTATCTGCTTCGAGAGGGCATACAAAGTCTCACATATGTGCATTGACAGCTGTCCTTAAGTGATCATGTGACGACCGTATGAACAATTTACCAGTAGAAAACCTACTATCTCAAATTCGAACAGGAACTACGATAATTGTTGTTTTACTTCGCTTAATAGTTCACAGTGTTTCGCCTCCTATTTAAACACTGCTCGTCGCATGTGACGCACGTCTGTAGGAGTTACCAGTCCCGGCTTTCTAACTTTCGGACAACGGTTACGACATGTGTGTCGTTGCTTCAGTCAGAATTCAGATGCAGTGTATATTAGATCAGAGTTTGTTTAACATTTGATAGTGCTTTGTCTCATATACAAGCGTGCTCAGTTAACCAACGAACACATATTCATAAACGTCTGACGTTCACCTACAAGTAGTACTGTAACATCTTGTCATTGCAGTACTACATATGAGACCAAACTCACGCAGCATTTAAGTCCCAATTCATTTTCAATGAATAACTACGACGTGTTTCAATCATGAAGAGGCAAAAAGCAGTGCGAACCTCCTCTGACTGAATCATAAGATGTTATATGCATAACCTCAATAATGCTTGTCTCCTTTTTACATACTGGTGAAACAGTCATAAGACATGAGTGACACATTTTGCCAAATATGGTATAGTTTAAGTGGAGTGTTAGCCTGAAGCTGGTTGACAAGCAGCTATATTGCGGTAGCAATTCAGTGCTCGAATATGGTTGAACAATCGTTTGCTGTCAGGTGGACCTGGAGTTTTTTGCAACGAAACGTTGATCAAACTTTGTGCTGACATGAAAATGCGAGGCCAATTGAAAGCTTCTCCTGGTGGTTACCATGGCAAGGAGACATAGTTGCATCTCAGCACTGAACCTCAGGTATTGAACGAACATGCGTTTAAGGATTGGAAATTATGAAGCAGATGAACATTATGTAAAGGTTGTACGCTGAGCACATATTCGTTCAATAGTAATCTTGCAGATAACGACAAATCTGTACAAAGAAAAGCACCTGAGCAATCGAAAAGTACAGGTTAGATGCTCAGACATATATGATTGAAGTATGCATTATATTTGCAGTTGATCTAACATTTGCATTGCTTCTGATTCCGCTAACTGCGTTTTGTTTGAAATTCTGCGAAATGTCTGCGATATATATATATATATATGACTAAGTGTTGATTGAACGTCCGTTACATACTAGTTGCTTTAGCATGTCCTTGTGTGCAAATGCCGAGGGACTGGATGTTAGATATTTGAACATGAAGTGTTGGACGAGCTTTCTGTGAACATCAAATATTACAAGAAACTCCTAAACGAATCCTGATTCACTTTTACTTTCCGTTACACATACCACTCAACACAGAAATCAGAAGTATCAAACGAACTTGCGAACATGTACGCCAGCTATTAAACTATGACATTTAAACATAGACGGCATGTTTCGTATGTACTAGCTTTTACGCAGATGTTGACCCATTGGATTTGGAATTCATTTCATGTTGGATAAACGCTGGAACACGACTTAGCCACTATTCGAGCATTCAAACACGTGTAAGTTACCAGATAAGCTCCCGAAAAACTGCAACTTCAAGCAAGAAATTTAAAGGCGTTTCAAAGGGATCCTTGAGTATGCGCGAGGGAGAGAGAGAGTGAGAGAGTGAGTCAGAGGTGTGCCTTGATGGCTTGCAGTTCCTGAAGGCAGATCTTCACAAGCTTTTGAGCCCCATCCAAAGTAAGGTAAATTCCGTTACGCAACCATGGCAAGTCAGGGCCAGCAGAATCAAAGCAGGGAGGGCCAACGGAAGTGGAGCAGCCGCAACACCAAGCCATGCAGAGGGGCCGGGGAAGGGAACTGTGGTGGCTGCGCAAACCCCGGTTCGAAGCCCTGGCCTGGGGAACCCAGTCCTAGGGCTATATGCACCCAGGGAGGGATGCACAGAATTCGCTACCAAGAATGCGGAGGCAACTCCAAGTCAAGCTCAGCGAGTGAAAAACAGCCGAAGGAAGGGCATCACACCTGTCGATGGGCAGCTTTCGGCATCGCCCTTGCTGGCCCAGAAATCAAGGAAAAACCTGAAAGAAAGGCAGGGCACCCGCCTCAGGAGGTTCACGGGTCGGGACTTAACTGAGAGAAAAAGCCATAAGCTCCATAACTCCAAAAGTTCAATTTAAAATCCAAAACTTACGAGACCAATTTTTGGAGTTTCGGAAATCCGAACTTGCAAGACTTCTCCTCCGATTGTGTTTGAGTTTTGCAACTGTTGAATTTTTGGATTTCCAGAATCCGAGACTGGGCTTCGTAGGCTTTGGAGTTTTAAGATGTTTTTTCTAGTTGGGAGGTCGAAACCATATCACTAGATTGTCTGAGTTTAGTTTTGACAAGTTCTAAAAATGGGAGCAGACATTCTCATGAATACCGAGTAACACTAACGAGCTCCACTCACAGCTTGGTCCATGGGGGGTACCAGATAGATATAGATGTGATGTACCGATATACCTATGCATACATAGAAGAGCACAGACAATGGGTTTGCCCCACTATGATGCAATCCATTGCCATGCAACTGGATCCCGACAAGGGTTCAGGCCGTGTATGTTGTCAAAGTGCGCCATGCAAGACCAAGCCAGGTAAGGCATCGACTGCGAAATTGCTTCCAAAGAAAAGCACGGCCACTGCGGCACAAAGGTAGCCTCAGCCCATTGGCCGACTGCTGATTCGCACGGTTCAGCCCCGGTCTGTACAGATCACAGAATCGGTGGACCGTCTCCGACAAGATACCAACCAAAGCTGCCATTGGCCCAGCCAGTGGCTCATTGAGCTAATTGAAATGCAAACGTTGTCGAACATGCAATCGAGTCCGCGTAATGTTCGATCACAAGAGTCCGTCTTTAAGCATCGAGTGATCCTTCTGCATGCATCTGTTTCGTGCCCGAGCTTGCATGTTGCTTCTCATGTCACTGTACAGCGTTCCATGGACATGCTCGAGCCAGAAACGGGCTTCACAATGCAATCTCAGTCTTAGCCCACCGGCAACTAAGCGCAACACGGCCATAATTCCAAACATAGCCTCCCACGCCAAAGCCAAAGCTGCATGTAGACATGCCTTGGTGTCAGGCGGCGCGATCTTTGCCCGCTCAATGCGGATGTGCTCGGCATCCTGGCTAGTCTCTGCTTAGAGAAACATAAGACGATTCTATTCGGATGGCTAGGCACCCTGATTTTCCTCGTTTGCCCGGACAAGCCCTGTGCCGCTTCAAACCGAGGACCGAGATTTGAAGATGCGAATCTCCTCCTGCCCAATGTTCTCTGCACTCTGATCAGCTTTCCCTGTTAGACATATTCATGTACACCCTCTGGCTGTGGCATCACAGGCACACCGTGCCACTCGCACTACTCAGCACCATCAAGCCAGAAACCAACCCCGAAGCAAGGCACCTGTGGCACTAGGAATGGCTGTCGGACTGGATAGCCAGAAAGGAACGTCCTTGCGGACAGACCCGCTGCGTGTTGATTGTCACGCTGTGCCACAAGTCAGGCGAAGCTCCTGTCGTGCCGGAGAGGCAGCGCCGTTTGCTGCGAAGCCCCCTGCGGGAAAGGCATAGCCAGTTTGAAGCCTCAGCACATGCGAGGAAACGGACAGGAAACTGCCAAGCTTCCGCCGTCTAAGCTTCCGCACGAGGATAAATAGCGGGCTGACGGTCGCTGAAAACCTGAAGAACGATGGCAACACGGCGAGCTGAAAAGACATCCCGGAAGCTCATGACATACTGAACAAGTCGCAACGGTTGCGAGGCTTCGTCAGGGAGTACGATGCAAGAAACTCTTTGCCGCAAGCATGCCAGCAAATGCATTCTTCCCACTTTGGAGAATGAGTCGGCGGCAAACAATGACCACGTCCAGTCTCCCGGATTCCGCGCGGATGGGTGTCCAGCCAACAGAAGGGCTTCAGATGCCCGACTGGTGACCGCCGAATCGGGAAGCTCGGAAAAAGCTGGTAACTCCTCTCAGAGAGCGTCGGAAGGAATGACCGTAACAAACTTGGGGGCGATGCCAGCTTCAGACGGCACAGCCGATAAAGCACTTCACAGAGCGTGCAGGAGCTCTCCCGGCAAGACTGCTGCGTGTTCACACGAGATCAAGCCTTCAAAAGCCGAGCAGGGACATCAACTACCGCAACTCATCCAAGGATCCGCCGCCTCGTCGCTGACACTGCCTGCTGGCGGAGCCATTCGAGATTAGCTCCATGGACTATGCAGGATTTCTCGGACTCAGTAGCTTCGTGCCGGATGGCGCCTTCAAAGCCACTCCAGCGTTGGAAACGACCTTACAACACGCCGGACTGCTCGTCACCCATCAAGCAATAAGCATCGCACTATTTAAGTGATCTTGGTATACTGTTGTGCATGGATGACTTCGGAAGCGAAGGCTGAAGAGAAAACCAGCAAGGCTTGTAGATCCAGCCAAGCTGCTTCTTCTTGCTGAAGAAGCTGCCCCTCTTCTTGCGCTCGACGATGAAGTCCTGCTTTGTGCTGGCGGGGCCTGTTGCTATCCATAGAGGTATGAACTGAACTCACAAGCCTTCAACTGAAGCTTCGGAAGCTTGCAATACATTTCGATGCAACCGCTCGGCCTTCTGCGACTCCGGAGAGCCATCCAAGCTATCCTCGGGCCCACTCGTTTGCTACCCTCATGTTCGGATGGTGCTTGCAGTCCTGATGCGTGTAGCCACTCGTCAATACGGGTAGAGTTGAAATCTTTCTCAACTGCATTCAACGCCTACCTCGAGCATAGACCCTCTCTCCGAAGATGCCGCGAAGGCACATAGAGCTCCTCGATGACATGCGAGACGCGCGGAAGGAGCCTCGGTATACAACGAAGGCTTGGGAAACTTGGCCTGAGTCCCGTGGAACTTGGAGATACATCTGCGAGTTCGTTCGACGTCCAACCGTGACCCCTTACCAGCCTGACATCCGAAGCCCGCTAGGGTCCAGCGTACGGGTTAAGGCACGATTAAAGGTGGTTGGCTCGTCCACAGACTGTCCTCCTACAGCAGCTTGGGCGGGAGGCCTTAACCGAAACAGTAGAGCGCGCCTCTTTACGCCTAAACTCCGAAAGGCGGGGAGCTGATCGCGCCGCAGTTGGAAGGTCGGCGTCTGGAGACCCGCCTGGCGCAGGATGCATCCTGAAATCTCCTCGTTTTACCGGCGAAGGCCACAAAAAAGCCCTTCCCTTCTGGAAAACTCTGCCGCTCTCCGGGCCTCCAACGAGAAGGGCGTGGCCTGAAGGCGCAAGGCGCGGGGCATCTCCGCATCAGAAAAGCCGAACCTCAGTCAGTTTTCGGGAAGAAAACCAAGGAAGAGGGAAAGAAGTTGCCTCAGAATGCCAGAGCTACCAGGCTAGCAGATGGCTGAAAGATTTGAGCGGCAACACCTGATAACATCCATCTGGGACTGGGAGTCTGGCTTTGCGGCGTGCTTGTGGAGCTCACGGAGGCAAACACTGATGACACGCTGGTCTCTGCAGAGGTCCTGGTTGACAGCAGGCTGAGAATCGCCAACTACACTGCCGAGTTCGCAGCCGTTCAGGCGTCCGCTCTTCCACTGCGAGTGTCTATGTCTCATTCGAAACAAGGGCCACCTAGACTTACAGAGGCAAAAACGTTTCCCATCAGAAGGATCTTTAATTTCACCGCTCCGAACCAAAAAAGTGCCAACAGTCTGGAAACTGAGGTTCTCGAGTGTGCCAAAGCTCTTATCAAAGCGCTTCAAAGACCTAACCACACGAAGCCAATACTCGTACTTATCGGACTTATCGCAAAGTCTTAAGGCTGACCTCGTTGTTGGTCGTCTACCCCACAGCATCCCCACAAAAGCATATCCTCACTGCTCGAAGCCCGGTCGATGCTCCAGAATCTCGCCAGCCTTCAGAGTAAGGAGGCAGTGGTGAGACCGGGAGCGGTTCACGTCTACCCTAGGTTTTACTGCTGTCAAACGTTGAGGGTTGTCAAGTCGAATGTACGTGCTTTGAAGAAACTGGACTGGCTGAGACATTCGGAGTTAGAGCGTGTATCTTCGCAAAGTAGGACGACCTGTTCCATGGAGTGGACTCCCGCGGCAAAAGGCATACTTTCGGCGATTCGCCAACCCACCAGTTTGTCGATAAACCCGCTTTCCGAGTTGGGAGAGGGGACGTGCCTCCAAACCTCCTCAAGGCGCACGGCAGCCACGCCGACAACTCCCTGTGGCTTCGCCACCAAAAGGAGTTGCATCAGCCAAGGGCCAGTGACCTGAAGAGACAGGAAAAACGGCTTCTGAACGACTGGAATGGGTGAGTGCTGCTGACGACTGTCGTCTCTATTGCCCATTTCTCTCTGCGACACAGCTTCAAGATACATCTCTCTTATCAAAAGGCAGCCCCCAAGTGTAGGCTTGACTGGAGGCCTGGAGCAGGAGCTGCTCCAACGCCTCGCAGAGAGCACCCCGCTTCAGGGAAGACTCCTGCGACCCAGCAGTTCGCGCTTTCGGTCACTGCAAATCCTGATGATATTGAGGGAAACCACGAGTACCCCGAAGTCGAAATGACCTCGCCTGACTCCGCTTACTGAAGCATAGACGGCCATGACTGAGCTGGACAGGAAAACTTTGTAGCTCGGAACCGATGGAATAAAAACCGGGTAGCTGGTCCTGCAGGGACACTAGGCGACCATAGACAAACAGGTCTTGATCGCGCCGGCCAACCACAATGCCCACTTTGGCCTGGGCAAGAATTGCAAAGTCCCCAAAAATCTGGCCAAGGACATGAAGGCATGGTCACCCGGACGTGTTCAACCTCGACACACCCCGAATGTCAGATACCCGACTGGGTCTGCAATGCAGAGTCCCGGCTCGTACGCTGAAAGAACTCGGAGACAAGCGACTTTACCTAGTTTAATTGGTTTCATCAAAATCCCTTGGCCCCTTGGCCTCCTCTGTGGCAAGGCCCTTGACTTTCAAAGTGCCCAGCTCGATGTTTGCCTGCGACACGGGATCTCCCCATGATCATGCTTGGGTGGATCTAGTTCTGACGAGAGACAGTGCAAAGCCTCCAATGCGACTCTACAGGACACACTTCCCAGGAAACTTCTGCTCTCTTGCAAGCCACCGTGTTTGGGAGCTGCTCTCGCCCACTCACTTGGGAAAACCCACCTCATGAGAACCGAGCACGCTGAGCGGAGGAAAATCCTCCTTAGCTTCTCAAGAGTCCACAAGACTGACTGTCATTCGTCATGGTTCCTCTCCCTGACTTGGGGTTTGAGATGCGCGAAACAATTCAAAAGTGTTGTTTGATCTGCGTCGCTTGCTTTGTTTGTTTGTACATGCTTTCTTTTGCGAGTCTGGAGGTTGCTACACAATGAAGAGATGTGCGGTGCATTGCGGTGCATGAGATGTAGCGCAATGAGATCAAATCTTTCGGAACGGAGTCTGGGTCAATGTTGAATCAAAATGCCCACGGTCTGGCAAACTCCGAAGCCAAGTAGCCGGGAGGTTGAGCTTCAGCATCTCAATCCTTGGATGCTCGACATCCTTGTGGACTGGAGCAGTCATTAAGGTTCTGGAGGCTTCAAAAAAGCGTGATGGACAATCAAAGGCAAACCCAAAAGCGACCGAGCATCTCCACCCCTGGCAGTTCTCGCCCGACGGAAAAGGCCTCAGAGTCTCTTTTTCGCCACCACCGCTGCTGACAATGGGAAAACGTAAAGCTGTTCCCCGCCCCCCTCCTGTACAAAACGTCGGTGACAGTGGGTTCTCTTAGAGATGTGTCGTTCCTGTTCATGTGTTTGTATGCGGCCCAACCCTCCTGCCTGGAAGGTGTCCCCGTAGTAGGGAGCCTCACCCAAGGTGACCATGCCACCAGCCTTCGCAGCGTGCAGAAGGGCCCTAGGCTTGTACTGAGGTGTAGGAAGTTCAGGACTGGAGGGTCTGACCCGAGTCTGAGTCTGGCATGTTCGTTGTACCAACACGGCGCAGCGCGGCGTACGTTCACCGATGTGGGAACTCAAAGGCGCCTCCACCGAGACGAAGCTCTTCAGCACGGGGCAGCCAAGAAGTAGCCTCATCCAAAGACAGCGGTCCTGCAGTGGCAGTCTGAAGGGACGTTCCAACCTGCAAAAATGCAAAGGCCCAACAATGGAAGTACGATCGCAAGCCCATCACTTCCCTCCCGTTTGGCTGCCAGGAAACCGGCGGCAAGGCTGTGGTGCCAGCACCACCTTGGTTGTCGCTTAGCCCGCAACATCAAGTTTCGGTCCCTGTACGAGCTACCTCCAAGCCAAGTCACATAGCGCCAGCACGAAGCGGAGCCTCGTCTTGGAGCCCAGCAGCACGTGGCGAGGGATGACCTCAACAGGCTTCGGGGCTAAGCAGAAATCGCTACATGAACCGCCGGCAGCAGCTTCTCGCATATGTCTCAAGCACATGAGGATCGTCGGCCTGTTCTGCTCTAACTGCCACTCCCAATCTCGCAGCAAGTATTGACTGGCCTAGGAGAACGGTGGAGTTTCAGTACCAAGGCCGCGGCAAAGGGCTTGTTCAGCCAGTGGCTGAGGGGCTTCGTCAGACACCACTTCGCCACCATCTGCATAAAACTCGCACTCGGCAGGTCGCTGCCCGTGAGCTGGCCTTCGGGCTTGGGCGGCTGGGGATTTTGGAGCTCAAGCACGCAGCTTTTTCCCCACACTCTAGCCTGAAGTTTCGAACATCGCTCCGTCAGCACACCCGCAGATTCCATCCACATTCGTCGCTTCGTAACGGCGTAACGGAGGGTCACAAGTTGGTCAAGGTAGGCTGCAGGAACCGATCCGACGCGCAAACAAACCAAGAAGGAGCAAGGCCCTCACAGACTGCGGCTTCAACATGATCTGAAACTCTCCGTCCGAAACCATTTGTCAAAACTCGTCGGTCTAAGCCCTGATTCCTTAGATAATTACCTTCCCTAAGCGTTTGGACCTTGTGACCTTGTGAAGTTTGCCACGGCCTTTCCCCACAGAGATTTCAGATTCGGGAAACCCAAAAAGGCTCTAGCGCGTTCATGTGAAAGTCTGCAACCTACGTCGTCTTCTTTATTCACGGCCAGCAGCACCGGCCGCTACCAGCACTGCCAGCTCCATCAACAGCAACAGCAGCAGCGACCCCATAGTGCACACCGTACATGCGTTGGACCAAGCTTCCGGCACAAGTTTGACAGATGCTACGACTCGCGTCCGTGTCGTGGCCTTCTTCAGGACCCACGGTGATGAGATGATGTCGATACAAACCCGCACACATTCCTGCAATGCCTAGTCCCGCCAGCAAGTATCCTGCAGTCCGCAATGCCTGCACTGAGCAGTGCACACCAAACGCCTCAACCCCAGCGGATCGTTGCCTTCCATGTCCGGAAGCTCGGAGTCCACCCGACAGCGGCTGAGCGCCCAGCGCTGCAGTTGGTAGCCTGGGCTCAGGTTCGCTCAAGATGCTTGCAAGTTCTGGAGTGCGGGCCTTCTGGCTTCTGGGCAAAACTTGTTTCGTCCATGTTTCTTCTGATGCCAGAAAGTCTAGTTGGGGTCAGGGTGCGGGGAGTAACAGGGGGTCGTAACGGAAACGAGGGCCAGTAGAAACAGGAACTGCACCGGGAGCATAGCAGGAACTGTCCCAGGAAAACCAAGCTGTTACGGGTTCCCATTACGGACATCCTGTTCCGGTCACGGCAAAGACTCGGTTACAGTTCAAGAACATTGAGCCTAGGGCTCAGAAAGCGGCTGCCGTTGCCGCTGTCAGTGTCTTGTACACATCTGAGCAGAAAGTCATGTCCACCCACCAAGTCTCTCAACCTCGCTTAAACAGCATCCGATACTTGCCCTGCAGCCTCATGGTAGCTGAAGATCACTGAAGATCCAGGTCACCCAAGGCCTTTTCCGAAACCCCGCGTCTGTCTTGCCAGGCCGCTCAAATTTCCAAGCATGCCGACGTGCTTCGTCTGCAGCCGGGTGATCTGCCTCCTGCTTCTCGGAGTTGGTACTCTTAAGTCTCAACCAGTGATGGACGAAAATGTGCTGAAGGCTACTAGCACAGGTCAGCTTTCTCGACGGTCAGGCCGGCAGGGCCTGTGAGTGTGGTTCGAATGACTGGAAGCATCTCGCAGACATGATAGAATCTCCAACGATTGTTCTGTTCGATGTACACCCCTGAATCTGGCAGACACAGATTCGGAGCCCGCTGCCCTGGAGGGCAGTGCCCCCAGCAGCCTGAAGAGACTGGCTGTACCCAAGAGGAAGGTCGGCTGCAGTCGTCGGATGTCCTGCGCAGTCAGAAGGCAGAAGTTGGGGCTAGCGTCGGTGTGCACATCTAGCTCGGCATCCCCGATCGGGCATGCGGCATGTGGGCATACCTCCTTGCTCCAAGATGTTCCAAGGCAGCTCTGATTCACTCACTAAGATCCCAAACAATCGAAGCAAGCAACGAGGAAAACCAGGACCTAGTACCAGTGCTAGTACTCGTACTAGTCGGCATATTAATCTTTAGAGTAGTAGTAGTAGTAGTAGTAGTAGTAGTAATAGTAGTAGTAGTAGTAGTAGTAGCAGCGGCAGCAGCAGTGCGAGTGGTAGTGAGAGCGGGAGTGGTAGTCGTGGTTGTCGTGGTAGTCGTGGTAGTCGTGGTAGTCGCGGTAGTCGTGGTAGTCGCGGTAGTCGTGGCAGTCGTGGTAGTCGCGGTGATCGTGGCAGTCGTGGTAGTCGTGGTAGTCGTGGTAGTTGTGGTGGTAGAAGAAGTAGTAGTAGTAGTAGTAGTAGTAGTAGTAGTGGTGGTAGTGGTAGTAGCAGTAGGAGTAGTAGTAGTAGTAGTAGTAGTAGTAGTAGTAGGAGGCGGAGGAGGAGGAGGAGGAGTAAAAATAACTATACTTGTATTAATAACAACAAAAACAGCAGTAAAAAAGAAAAGAATATTATCAATAATAGTAGTAAAGTGCTAATTGTGGCAATAGTGGCAATAGTGGCAATAGTGGCAATAATAGTAATTAAGAGTCTTAGTTTTTATGTGAGATCCAATGTATACCTTGTCGCTATGTTTACTGCTCGTAATTTTGCAAGCTAAGACCCACAAGAGGCTCAGTAGACCAGACACAAGAACCCCCTTACTGAACATCCGTGTGGTACCTCTCCCTGGGCTTTCCTCGAAGATCCGCGGAGAGCGAACTCCCCCAAAGAAGCCCACGGCACCCCCAGCAGCCAGCACGGCATGGAGCACCTCTAGACCACACGAGCTAGCCTACCCTCATGTGCTGACGCGGGTTTGGCCTAATTGTGATCAAAGCCAGCGCATGTCTTGATTTAGCTATGTCTTTCTCGACTGCTCTGTGCACAACGCAGCGAAGTGGTCAAAGTTGTCACAAGCCCAAGCACCACTCGCTCCGCAGTAAAGGCCGGCCAGATGTAGCTGAAGTGCCTTAGAACAAGTTCTCTTCACAGCACCGTCCAAGAGCTTGGAGCTGCTAGGTCCTCATATCAACGCCAATGCTCTCCACCACCACTCCCAGATACTCTCAGCATCTGAGCATCGGGGCCGGTCGTCGTTGCGAAGGCCCAGTGCTTGGCGGATCTGATGAGCACACATAGCCAAGCCCCTCCTGGGCTGAAAAGGGTGAGGAGCTAGAGGAGCTTGCGCGCAGATTCCAGGGTCTCGTGTAGGCACTTCGACAGGGAGCAGCGTATTTAGGGTGCTGCAGACGAGGGCTCAAGGCATCATGCTTGCGAGGTGCAAGCTCACCGAAACTCCAGCCAGCTCACTCTTCGTTCCTGACCTCGAACGGTACATGGTCGTCATGACATCGAAGCCCCCGACACCTTCCAGCTGCAAACATATACGGGCATGCGAGTCGTGGGCCTCTGCAACTTGCCCTTAAACTGCGAAAAAGAGAAAGTCCGCTAAAGGGTGGAAGGCGCCTACGTAGGGCACCCAGCCGGCGACTTCGCCAAAGTTGGCGATGAAGGGTAGGTCCCAGACATTCAAGTTCCGGTGCTGGGCCATAGCCGCCAGGCGAGGTGTGAGTGGCGTGAACGTGACAATGGGACAGCGGGGCAGTTCCTCGCTTCGCCTGGAAGCCACGAAGTACTCCACCCAATCCGAGGAGCACAGGAGGAGCTCGAGGTCTTGCACGCTGCTGGGTACCGGAGCCGTCGTGCTCAAGGTCGGATTTGAAGCAGGCGCTGCGAGGCAGACGGTGTTGGCGCCCAGGCGCATCAAAGCCAAGTCACAGAGGAGCCAGTCTGCCGAGGCATCGCCTAAGAGGCCCACCTGCGCGTTGCGCTTGAGTCCGAACTTCCGGTGAAGGCCTGAGGAGATCCGCAGGACTTCGAACTGTGCATCACCATAGCTCAGCCAGGTGTACTCTCCCAAACTACCATCCGAGTTCAGAGGCCGTCGCCCAATGCAGGGCCGTAGCCGGTAGGACTCCACGGATCCGTTGAAGCTGTCGTAGGGGCTGGAGGCAATGGTCTTGGCTGGCCGTTCTGACTGGGCCTGCAACCGTCGTCGGAAAGCTGACGAGGCCAACTCTGCGGTCATGGAAAGCGTGCGCTCCAAAGGAGGCCGCTCCTCCTCGCGCAAGCGTCGCCGAAACAGCAGGAGCAGCCCACAGCCGCCAGCGCAGGCCAGAGGGAAGCCGTACTGCAGTAGAGTAGGCTGGAGCGCGAGAGGGACACCAAGTCTGCTGAACGGCCGTTGGAGGACGTCTTGCAGGAGCTCTGCCTTCCGCAGTTGAAGATAAGCTGCCGGCAAAAGACCAAGCAGCAGCGATCCTTCGAACCATCGCTTCCATAGGGCATCCACTGCCTTCCGCAGGAGCGACGGCTCATTTGGTTTACACTTGGGGGGGTCGCGCGCCCACGCGAAGCTGCAGCGGAATCGAAAGTGAGCTCGAATGCCAAAGTGATCGCTCAGGTATTCAAATGGCTGACCACTCACTTCAAAGGGCTCGACATCCGAGTGAGCATGCTCCACCAGTGAGGTGAGCGTAGGTCGATAGAAGACCTGTCTGCATCACTGCGAACTATGTGGTTGTCTGGATCATGCACCATGTCTTCAAAACGAAAGCTCATACGTAAGAAAACTCAAAAATGCTCCGACCAGACTAGGCTCGTAATCCAGCCGCTGCGGGTACTTATGTCGCGCCACATAGCCTTCACATGACACATGCTCATAGACGATGCTGAACTGGTCTGCGAAAACTACGGACACGAGAAGGGGTCATGCAACCGTCTAACTTACAAAGCCCGAGAGGAATCCCAGTAATACCATTGCTGCACTTCGACCTGCAGAGGAGGGCATCCGCAAACGCGGTGGTCGCGTGCAAGGATGGCGCCGGCCTGACGGTGACTCCTGCAGAGGCGAGTACACGGGTGGGGGATTTGGGGTAGGAAGGAGCTTGTAGAAGTCTTCCCACCTGAGAGTTCGTGTCCAAAACTATGAAAGCTACGAGGTGGGAATTCAGAGCCTCAAGCATTCGAGGGCTATGGCATAGCAGATTGAAGGCCTCAGGATGCCTGAAGCTCTGGACATCTGAGTTCAGGCCCCGCTGCGGCTGAGGCAGGTTCAATGACTGCGAACTTATTAGGCTCAGCGTGTTCAACCTTTCCTGGATGCAAGAGCCCTGCCCACAGGATCCCTGAATCGGAATATTCAACTGAGCACTCGAAGCTTTTTCGCTCTTCAGCGGGTTGGGACAGAACATGATCCGCGCCTACCCTTTTTGAACGTTGGGCTTGGTTTGAGTTTGCTCCAGCCTTCCCGAGGGGGTCTTGAGGCGTAGGCCCACAGAGGAGATCCACCAGCCGTCCGCGTGGGTCCAGGGCATGGAGGAGGCGTTGGTAGTCCTCCGACTCCTGGCACTGGCGGAAGTGCAGTAGTTCAAAGCTTCTGACTGCCCCAGTCCCAACAAACCCTGCCAGCTCCAGCAAGGATTGAAGACATCAGGATCTGTACACTGTCGGTGGATTCTACTCTAGTGATCCTGAACGACACAAAGCTCGAGTGGGCTAAAGTGTCCCACCTGGCGTGGCGGGCGGAAGGGTATCCCATACGTACCCATGGGGTCCGAGGGT
Source organism: Symbiodinium sp. CCMP2456 (assembly GCA_905221635.1). Classification (NCBI taxonomy): domain Eukaryota; class Dinophyceae; order Suessiales; family Symbiodiniaceae; genus Symbiodinium; species Symbiodinium sp. CCMP2456. The sequence goes on from CAJNDV010033897.1 coordinate 78,564, forward strand.
TCCGGGATTGCGTCGACGTTGAAATCACCAGTGAGGACCTCGGGATGTTGGGTGCAGGAGACAGGCCAAGGTACGAATGCGAGCTCGACGAATACACCAAGCCCCATTTTTGAAGCTCCCGCAGCGCTGCAAGCGACCCCGACACGCAAGGCCTGTTCGAGATTTGAAAGCCCCGCTGCACCTACTACCTTCCGACAGTGGCCCTTATAATGTCAGTGAAAAAACTGGCTTCAGACTGCCCTGAACCGGAGATATCCATTTCAGTCATGGCAGGTCAAAAGCCTTTCCACAGGCTGTTCGAAGAGGCTTCAAATCGGCATGGTGTGGGCGTCTTGTGCGACTGTAGTCTGCATTATGATGCCCTCCATCCCTCAGGGTTGCTGGTTCTGCACCCTGCAAACCCATCGAATAATGAACGCCCCACGTGCCGCAAGGCGGCATAGGGATGTTCCGTGCCGGCGAGCTCAATGAATTCTCGAAGCTCCTGCGACAGGATGGAGTGCACGATGTGCACTTTTGCAGCGGAGGAAAGAAGCGAAAAGCAGGCAACTAGCTAAGCAGCTGAATGGTATGGTCAAGGCTACTTGACGCTAACATTTTAGCGTAGTTCCTTGACGTTTCGAAATGAATCCTGAACTAATCGTGTGGAACATTCCAAAGTTCGTAAGCAAGCTACTCCCCACACTTGCCGCATCAGTATATCTGTCGTACTTCACGTGAGAAAAGCAAAAATTAAAGCATCATCGTTGGAATCTGCTACTACGGACTCAAGAATGTCGAAGCTAGTTGCGATCTTGACCAACCGCATGTCTGGTTTGCAACGGAAGTCAGGGCGCCTTTAATTGCGACCGGCGGATCCGATCGAAGACCTCACCATCCGCACCCGTGTGTGAGGCTTGGAGGTGGCAGTTGAACCTCGCATTGGCTTGTCGTGGGGCATTCACGCAAATAGCTCAAAGCCGCTGCAGAGCTGAGCCACTCAGAGTTTCCGGTGGCTGCTTTGGGTCTGGAGAAGCACAGCGTGATTTGGAGACTTGTTTGCTGCTCCCGAGCGACACATCCAAATATCGTCCTGACGCCAGTTCCACCCGCGCCCACATGGCACCTGACAACTACTACGACTGCAATTAAGCCTTCTTTCCCGCCCATTCACGGCCTTTGCAGGCACCGGCATCCAAAGCAGCCCCCGACGCGAAGCGAATTGATCGCGTCTCCGCAACTGGCAGCCGGCTGAAGATGACCAATCCGCTGTCGGTCCACTTTCCTTTGCAACTCGAACTACGAGAAATCCCAAAGTTGCGGAAGTCGCGTCCAAGGCTATGATGGTGGAACTGTGCTGTTGCCAGAAGCATGTTCAGTTTGGGACAGGCATGCAACCTTCAACGTGCACCCCCACAAAAGGGCTGAGAGCCAAAACGTTTTTCGTTTGGAACTTGTGACCCAAATGCGACCGCGGCCACCTCGCCGAAGCAAGTCCATCACCTCAAACCCGACCAACAAAATTCGCACTGCTTCGGGAGCTGAACTGGAACTGCACATCTACAGCATCGAGTCGGCTCTCCGAGTTGTACTTGCAGCCGGAGGCACGGATGGCTTGGGCCCAATGACAGCATGATAGCCCAACGATGCCATCGTGCCTGAGGCTTCGGAAGGGAGACTACTACTACTACTACTACTACTACTACTACTACTACTACTACTACTATTCCTTCTACTACTGCTACTATGAGTTCTTGACTACCATGACTACGGCGACGACTACTACTACTACTACTACTACTACTACTACTACTACCAGTACTACTGCTACGACCACGACGGTGTTGATGATGATGATGATGATGAACCATTACAAACATCAGGATCACCATCATCACTGTGATGTTTGTGATGACGATGGTGAGCTGGATCATGGCGATGATGATGATGACTATGACTATGATTCCGATGTCGGAGGCGACTGTGACTGCGATGCCCTACAGCAAAGAAATTCAGCATTACCATACCGATTTTGTGGCCAAGTACATTTGCCTTTGTTACTTTCGCAGAGATTGAAGTTGTCAGTGGTTTTCTAGTTGTGAGGGGGTTTGAGGCCAGAAAGATCGGATTTATGTGGTCCTGAACAAAGTCTGAACACCCATTGTACGACAGGGTACTCACGGCAGCGGACTGTGCACAGAAGCACGGCACAAATGGTGAGGCGAACAGCTCCTCTCCCGCTGCATTGTTTGATGGGCTGTCCAGAAACGTGGGGTGGACTGCGAGTTTGGAACAAATTGAGCTTCGAGCTTGGGTCGTTTGGAGTAGTCGCTGCACTGGTGCGATGTCCATGACGTTGGTATCAGGATGTATCTCATTAGGCACCCTATCTACCAACGAACAAACCCAGGCTTTGGTTCTGAGATGACTTACGCGCACTGGGCTTGTATCGATACATCTCTGCTGCTATGGTCTCCCCGCTTTGGAAAGACTTGGTGAACAATTCAAACTTTCTGCTCTGACTCAAAATCCTGCAAACCAACTCCACCTTTCACCCGGCTCCATGACACGTCAAAGCAAGCAAAGGCTCCTGCACAGCAATCACGTCCGGCGCTCGGACACGATCCTCAGACGGCTGTCTTCGTAGATCTTTGAGGTATGACTGGATGCCCGTGCAACACGAAGCCCTTCAGATCTTCGAACATCCTCAAGCCACTACAAACCCCGAACCAACCTTGGCCCCGAAAGCCGCCTTGCCGACTTCGCGTGGGCCAGCCTCTGCCTCGCGCATAAGCCGATTGGCGTCAGGGGGCTCGGGACAGCTCGGGAAGGCTCGGGCACGGCAGACTCCCGGCAGATCCCTCCACTGTCGCAGCGAATCAACTCGAATACAAACAGTCTGCCGGGGATCCTTTCGAAATACTGTGATGAAGGCCGGTCCACCCAAAGACATCCCTGAACCACGCTCACGCATGTTCCCGTAAGTGTGCTGTTTGGGAGGGGAGAGTTTATAAGGCCGCTTATCCTTCTGCCTCGAGCTCGCCCTTCACAGCCGCCAGGAACAGCTGCAGCCGGGCGCTGCTGTGAAGGCTCTCGTGGCCTGTGGACCAAGGAATGAGCCAAGACTTGTAGGCCATTCCGCAAGCTCTCTCGACAGAGGGAGCTCTTAGCAGAGAAAACGGCTGAGCAAAGGGAGTCTCGACCCACGAACTCATCAATCTCAGCACCAAACATCCTTTGCTCTGCACACACCTGACCCGTCATAAGCATCCTCACTGGCAGAAGGAATGCTCAATCCCTAAACCCTCCCCTCACCCGAAGCTCCACCACGGTCCGGAGGAGCTCAGTCCACCACGCCTCGCAGCGACGCCACGCCAAAGGGAAGGATGTTCAAATTGTAGGACCTTGTCTGATGTTGCAATGTCCTGCAAGCCTCCTGGATCTTTGCATATTCAGGCAGTTTAGCACAAGGGATGCGCGCGAGAGCACTGCTTCAACAGCCAAGCGACAGGATGTTCAAACCATCGCATCCTGGCACCAGAGCACCGAAAGGCTGCAGCGGTGTTGCGTGAAGACTGTAATCAGGATTTGTAGAACTGATGTCCGTATATACGAATCACCAGTTCGCGATTTAAGTGACCAGGACAATGTGCCGCTTCGTACCCGATTGAACACGCTCGAAAAAAAGGCCAGTATGCAGAATGTGTAAAAGTACATAAAGCAAGTTCGTTCGACTGTCTTGCCAAAGAAGCTGTGACCACATCATTGCTTTCGAGCACCACCCTTCACCTAGATTCGATCCTTACGAGTACCAACCACGCCTTGGATGCAGGGTTCCAGCTCCCCGCACTCGAGCTCACTCCAGCAGTTCTTCGGCACGCAGAGCAGGGCTTGCTCTCTCCTCGACAGACGTGGAAGTCGAGACCCCATTTCCCAGACTGACCCGCTCACATAAAAAGACTCCCCATTAGAATCAAAGCCGTGGGTCAGGATACACTGCTGGAACACTTGGTCAGCAGTGAACTTCTGAAGACGCCGGAGCATGTCCAGGTGTGCATTTCCAGAAGGACGCGCTGCCCGCCCGTGTGCTTGCAGTCCGACTCGCTGGTATTCCTTCATGTGGCAGGACTGAGCGCCCCAGACAGAATGCCACAACAGACACGAATATTCTAAAGGTGTGATTTCCTGCTCCAAGGATCATTTACGAAGTCGAGCTCGGACTGATTCAGTAGCTCATCGATTCGCCACCATGACACTTTGTGGAACATGGGACAGAGCTGTGCTCGCAAAGCTTCAGGAATCTCGAAGAGCTTGTCGCCTGGAACCGGCCCGGCTTCAAAGGTCATGGATGCTCATATTCTGAGGATTCCCAAACTGCCCTTGCCTCTCGTTCCCAGAACTCGGGGCCTAGACCCAGTAATATTGCAGTTCCGGCACCTTTGGAGTCGCAGCAGTCCTGCTGAGCTTCCAGAAACTGGTTCAGCAGATTCACCAGGCGCTCGGAGGCCGTGCGGCTCATTGAACACACGAAGTGAAACGTCTTGTGCGCCCCACCGGCCTGCACAGAGGGCTGAATATTTTGGGACTCTTTGACGTCGTTTCATAGCAATAGTCAGAAGCTTCATGACCCTTGCCGTTATTGTCTGGTGGAAGTGCCAGCACCAGCAAGAATCACGCTTAGGCCTGCAAGGTGACATCGAAGAGCATAGCACGCATCGCTGCGAAGCCTAACTCCTCCCTCTCTGCCACGTAAGAGCCTGGAGGCGCGGGGGCCCTAGTGTATGCGGGGACCCGTCATGATTCTGCTCGTGGCGTTCAATGATGTAATTTACAATAATAAGACAGAACCTTCAAGCATTGTAGTTGAGTCGCCCGTGTCAATTCCACCCGGAAAATTTATCAGCCTTCCAAAACCTCGTAGAGCACAGATGACAAGGTGCGGATGTAGCGCTGTGCATTCCGCAATCCCGCGCTGGTAAGACCTGCTGGCTTTGCAGACATGCATGCAATCAGGTCTCACGGTCGGCAATCGCAAAGGGTGCATCATGACTCATGACTTGGTGTCAGAGCCCCAGGCCGCGGATCGCAGTGTCCAAAGGGGTCCTTTGCTGACAGCAGCCCAAGCTACGAAACTTTGGCGTCCCGACCAGTCAGGTGTGGGTCATCAGCTTCTTGCTGTCAGCTTGCAGCAAGACTCGAACCCCAAAGCGCAATCTGTGCCGAGGGTCACATCCACTGCAGGCTTGTAGAGGGCCCCCAGCAAGCGAAACTCCCCAGGAAAGTCTACGAGCACATGTTTGCCCGGTTCTGACTTCAGGTAGTTGAGAACCTGACAAAAGCAGTCACACCGGCAAAATGGGTCTCTGAATGTGGGCGACTTGTCAACCTGGCACTTCCCGGTCAATCTCCAGTTCCCGTCGAAGCTTCGAGAAGCCCAACTTCCAAATGGTTTGCATCCCCGAACTGAAAATCCAGGCGACTGTATTTTGCGCGCAAAGCACTTCCAGGCCGCCGTCAGCACCAGCACGGATGGGCCTGAGCATCGAAAGAAGATTCCCGCTCGTTGAAAACTCTGACTCTTGCTACTCTTGCTCTTGCACCGGCAGATTCACTCACGGATTGAAGGATTGTTGACGAGCCTGGAAAGGAAGTCCGTCAAGGGTAATCATGGGTGGTCTTATTAAGCCAGTATCAATGCATCTGTGACAACATCGTCCAAGTCAGAACGACATTTTGGACTCGAGACGAAGAGTCTGAAACCAAATGCAATGCAATCGATCCAAGTCGCATTAAAGTCGCACCCAGTCGGCGGGTGGCGCCGTCACCGCTGCTCTTCTTCGGGGATCGGCCATCCTTCGTTTCAACCAGGAAGTTTGCAAGCCCACATCACTTCAGCCTTGAACCCAGATCCAAGCACCATGCTTGCATGTTGTAGCAAGTGCAGAAATATCTTTAGAACTACATCGCCTACATCGCGTTGCTTTCCGTAGCATCAGCTTGGTCGCGAAGCGACGAACTCTTTGAACTAGCTGTCTCAAAAGCCCCATCCCCAAACACCAGACACCCTGAATCCTACTTGGGTTCCGGGTCTCCCAATAAGGTGAGTTCCCCCAATATCAGCCCAAACGCTTTGAAAGCCGTTACCTCCCACTTTAAAGCTCGTGCCTCCTGAAACCAGGCCCTTCTGGGGGAGCGATCCTCTGCAAGGATCGGATCTCGGAAGTGTTTCTGGAGAAGCATGATGAGGTCTTGGCGCTTGGAAGATGAAAAAATAGCCGCCTTTTTAGCTCCTGCCTGCTTTGACCCTGGAAGAGCGTGCCACAGCTTGAACGCGAGAAAGTCCGGAGGCCGAACCATTTTGAGGTGAAACGAAGAAAAATGAAAAAGAAAGAAAGTTGCTACAGACGGTTTGCAAAGAACTGACTAATGAAGCAAAGGAGAGTGAATAGGAAGGCAATATCACTAGGGCCCTCAAACTCCATTGAAGTTCTTTTTAGGGAACTATACATGACAGGGGACGGAGCAGTTTTTCGTTGCACACCTATCATCTTCAGCATGTGCCAGCTCTCGTGCACAGCGAGCCTCCAGATCCATCGCATCGCTGGGCACCCGCGACCGTCCGTACACAGTCGACTCGCGGCTGCCCTCGCAAAGGTGCTACAGCGAGAAGAAATAAGAATGGTAACCGTATCAAGAGTGATCATCCCAACAACCACCAACCAACCACAACCACAACAAACCACAACAAACCACAACGACCACAACGACTAACCACGACGATGACGACGACAACCACAACAACAGCAGCAAGAATAAGAAGAAGAAGCAGAAGAAAAAAACAGAATCAGAACAATAATCACAACTACAAAAGCGGATCGGGGAAAAACGAAAGCATTGTCGAATAACAGCCGGTGTGACCATTAGCAATCACGTCAAGAAGACGACAAGATAGCACTCACTGGCAATATTGGCAGAAGAGCAACAGCAACAACAACAACAACAACCACAACAACCTTGCTCAATGCAAGTGAGCTTAAAAGTTGGGATGAGTGCGATTACAGCCCATTCTGCACTTAGCGTGTTCCAGCGCGGGCACATCAAATGATCCAATGATCGTCATTATGCGCAGCACAGTCTGCGGAAGCGGAAAGGAAAGATGACCGTGAGATGTTCGGGTCGTTGAACACAGAGAAAAGGCCTCCTCTTGCCTCTTGCCCTCTACCCTGGCTCCTAGTGTAACACCCGTCCACTCAGTCTTGCTGCCTAGCTGCCTTTCGAAAGCCTGTACAAACATTACGATACCATGTGGCCGTGAGCCCCTAAGCCGGCTGCCCGCACCTTCCGGGAGACCGGAGGCGGAGTACGTGGAGAGTCCACCATGGCCCCGGAGCTCACTACATCAGATTCGTCAATCCTGGATTCAAGTTTTGGCTGCGTAAACAGGTGGAGAGCCACTTGTGCTAGCCTGGCGGCATCACGGCTGAGGCAGGAGTGGGGTCGCAACATATCTTTGGCAGCGAAAGCTTTGAGCTGTGCTCTGCAGCATCGAATCTGCGTTCTGCAGAAATGATAGCACTGTTTGCTGAGAAAGCACGCTGCCGGAAACAAGCCGCACGCGAGCCCGCCTCGCGCATTTTCAGATCCATGTCCTCAGCTACACAGGCACATACGCACTGGACAGGAGCTGAATCTGGTCTTGAAAGAAAAGTTTTCGATGGAATCGAGCCAGCTTGAACAACACCCTGAACATCATGCCTGACAATCGGCTTGGTATGCAAAAAGGAAACAAGGGCCGCCGCTGTAGCGATGTGCAGGACCGGGAGGTTGCCCACATCCTTCGCCACCTCGAGAATGGGAAGGAGGTCCTGAAACTCACAGGAGCTCAAATGGCCATGAGATCGCATGACCCCACGTGCAGCTATGTGCAGCCCGTCCATGTGGTACACAGTCACCTGAGGCAGCGCGTCACGGACAAGCCGTGAGTTTGATGCGTTCTCTTCCTCTCGAACCGGAATACTCACGAATGAAGCGGGTAAGTTCTCTATTCTGTCAAACTATGGTTGAATGTTTCGCACCTTCACCATCGAGGTGCAACTTTCTCGATTATGCTTCCACATCCTCCTCCGCGTAGCATCAACATCATTCTCGGCGCTGTGCGATCGCGGTCGGTGATGAGATCAAGCCAGACTGATGTTTGCAAGCCCCAGGGCTCCACTCGCTATCTGAGGACCGGACCACGATGTCCGGCTTCTGCTCCAGGAGCACACTTCGAAATGCGTCCTCGCAGGCTATACCGGCTATGCCAGGGCTCGGCCAAGCCCAAACGCGGCTCCAACTCTAAAGCTCCTTGGTTGGAGTGTTGCAAGTCGGGGAAGGGCATGGCGAATTCCACTGCCCGAAGAAAAGGGTGCCTGACCACACCGTAACAGTAACATTCGGTTCCAGAGATGTTCCGCGCTGAACGAAGTGCGTGCTGAGATCAGGACCCATCGATTCAACTATGTTCTGGATGCTGTACATCTTCCTCAATCGCAAGCAGAAGTTGAAGATCACTTGGGTACAGATCTCAATTGCATTTGCCTGGGCAGAAATGGGGAAGCTTGTGGCACAGAGCTTGACGTGGCGAGAAAAAACTCAATGTCATGAGATTCCGACCATCGCAGAACCATCCGGTTGTACCAGACGTCCATGAGGCGTGCTGGGCGACACCATACCAGGACATGCCAGAACAAGTACAGCAGCAGCGTAAACCCCAAACTAAGCCCATCTCGGGGCCAAACCAGGACGAGCTACTGTGGGAGCGAAGAGCATGAGACAGGCTTTCAATAAACTCCACCCTTTTCTCTGAGAACACAAAGTAGCGAAGAACTCTGGAACGTAGATTCAACCTCGCAGGATGCCGGACTTCAGGCTCCGGCTGCTGAGTCTCCTCTGCAACGAGTCCTCCAAGCACAAGCCAGCAATGTGCACCCGTCGATTCAGAGGAATTTTCGACAGAGGTGCCACCCCGCAACCAGATTATTGACTCCGACACCTCGAAGCGCGGATCATGCGTCGTGTCCACCGCCTCCACGACGAAGCCGGCCGCCTGGCAGTCCCAGTGAAGAGTGTCGGCTTCCTCTTCGAGCGGCACGCGCCCACCTGCAAGAAGTCTTCGACTGCCTGCTGCGCGGACTTGTGGCCATCGCCGAAGCTGCACGTGAAAATGACCTCGGAGGGCCAGGCTTACGACACGCAAGACACGACATTGGCGACTCAAAGACTTGATGCGTAGGTTCGAAGGGATGAGAGACGCTTAATGGCAGTCTGTGCAAGCATACCGGCCCTTGAGGCCAAACAAGCTTGAAGCAAGCTCGTATGTTTCGCATTCGAGCAATGTATATCTCCCCTCAAGCATTGCACATGCAAAATAAAGAAAGGCTTGTGTGCATATACATATACGTATATCTGTGTACAAATGCTGGTCAAGAGAACGGACATAGAGATGCAGAGTGACAGACTGAGACGGACAGCAGACTAAGCATGATGAGGCAAACTCGGCTTGAGGCAAACACATCCTTCACTACGCAAAGAAAGGCATCCATACACAGACATGTATCGGGTGTAGATACACATCTAAATGCACGAATACAAATCTGCATCTATATCCAAACATGTATACATATGTACGTACATACATATATACATGTATACATATATACGCAGATACATATGCACAAAGATACACATGTACATACACACATATAAATATATAGATACACATAGTATACATATAAATATAAACACCTATACATAAACACATATATACATACATACAGATATACATAACATATATATATATATATATACCTATACCTTTATACATATTGCATGGCATATACATAATGTGCTAGTATACACATGCACCCATGGTACCGTACATGCATAAACGCACATGCTGACGCATACGTCCGAAGGTACATACGTGTATCCGTACTAGTATGTACGTCTTGGCAGATATGCCTGTCTTTCCGTACATTCAGATCGATATGAGTATATGCGCCCCCCCCCCCCTCCTATTATACACATGCGAGTGTATGTGCAAGCTCAGTATCTCCGCATGCATGCAAGCCTGCACCCGATGATGTTAAGATCCAAGATCCACAGACATCACATTGACATGCACGCAGCTGCTATCTGGTAGAAGAGTAAGAGACTGGAGGCTCGCTCTGCCAAGCTGCAGCTCTGCGCTTCGCAGAGCTGAGACCTTCTGCCAGCACGGCCCGGCCTGGCGGCGCCGAAGGCGCCGAAGACAAACGATTCAGGGTTTAGGGAAGTTTAGGGTTCAGGGCTCTTGAGCGCTCTTTGGCGAGTCTCGACGTGAGTCTCCAGAGCATTGTGCATGGAAGAAGTGAAAATTGGCTGGAAAGCCGAGTACATGTGTGTCTTGACGGCTACAGTAATATCCGGGATCCTTCTCCGTGCTTCTGCTTGGCCAGCCCACGGAAGAAGTGAACGAAGCTGTCGGCCTGGCCGGCTAAGAGGTGGAGAAGGCTTTAAACAGCTTCAAACTTGTAGCAAATCTGAGCACCCGTATGCTCCGGCATTCAGGTTGAAAACGGAAGGGGCTTCACACCACAGGTCCGATGTAACGATCGGTAAGTTTACACTTTTCCGCCAGGATTTGCCTCCTCCTCGGGCACAGCAGCCAGCTCATCCTTGCTAGCATGACTTGCCTGACTCTCGCAAGCACTCGGCCGTCGTTTCAGTCGAGGGGCTGCGCTCATTGCCCGCAGCCGCTCTATCCTGTGGGTGTAGGGACAAGTGGGCTTGGTCTGACAGCGTCCCGACATGTCACCGACTGAGCAGCAGGTCGACAATGCAGTGTAAGACACTGCTTGGTAAATGGATCCTGAATCTAGTACAGCCAGATCTTCCAAAGCGAAGCACTGAGAGCACTCGGAAGCAGGACTCGGTTCCGTCCAGTTCCTAAGCCCGCACTCATCAAGCAACAATCTCTCGGAGCCTGCGGATGTCGTCAGCCAGCTGCCAAATGACGCCCTCAACAGTACTAACAGTGATCAACATATAGAGGTTTCCGCCCATTCTCCTTCATCATGCGACAGCTGACACCTTAACCCTGGAATTGCCAGATGCTACTGACGTCCCTGCCTAAATGGTGATGTTTGCAGCATCATTTCTTGCAGGAGATCAACTAAGATCAACTCTGAATTCGATGGCCCGCATCTTATGTGATTTTGCTCGCCTACACATTCCACGCGGCGACAAGTTTCATCTTTCCAGAACCTGTGACCCTGAGCTCCATGGCGACAGGCCGCATGCTCCATCCCGCGACCCTTCACCGAGAGTCGGGCCCGCGAAAGGCTGGCGTGATTTGTGTCACTTCGCTCCTGCCACCAAACACCACACTTGGCTGTAGCTGTTGAGAGACACAATCGAGTCGCCTGGAAATGCAGCTCCAGCAGGTGGTTGTATGCTTGCAGGTCGCCTGGCAGCTCTGCATTACAGAACAGCAGCTCTTTGCGTCACAAGCTGTGCTTCCCGCCCTGTTCAATCCGCCACAGTTTCCCGACCAAGCCCGGAAAAGGAGGCTGGTCGACGGTCACTGCCATCATTGGCCACGCGCAGCTCGCCCGCGAGGCTTTGCAGAAGTGCTGCTGCGGAGCCTGGTCAAACTGCAAAGAACACTCGGCTGTGTTGGGCAGGCAGAAGCTTGCGCTGAAGGCAAAAAAGTCTCTTGCGAAGCTCATGATCCGTCTGACATGTGGAGCACCGGAACCAAAACTAGGCTGCCCCACAGGCAAGCCACAATCATATCAAAGAAGCAAGTTGGCGACATTGCACCGTTGTACCCTCACCCTGCCTGGATCAGCAGCAAGGGTCTGGTTGACCTGACCACCTCAGGCTCAACCCCGCAAAATCCTCGAGCCGCGGAGGCTTTCCTGCTCCGAACCCTCCAAGCACTTGACCCCGCTCGCCGCCCCCAACAAGGGCGGAGGCAAAGAGCTGGACCTCCTGCATGTCCTGCCAGCATCTGCCCAGGCACTCGGCGACCCTGGACTACTGGTGGATTTATTATTAAAGTTCGCCCACTCGGCCCTGCAAGTCCTAAATTCGCTCTACAATTCCTCCCTATTTCCCTTAGTGTCCTTCGGCTCGGGCTCCAGGAAGCCGAATGGCTTCGAATCCTCTTCCTCAAAGCCCATCGGCTGTTTTTTGTCTGCAATGGGCCGTATTGAGTTTCGGAGCTTGAGAGCTCGTTTAGGGTTCCCAGGAAGAGTTTAGGCTTTTCCCGGTTCGCTGTGGGTTTGTGATGTTCAAGTTTCGGGTGTGGCATGACACGTGTACACAACCTGCATGAGGGCACGTTACACTCCTGGATCCTGCGCCCTGCGCTTTCAGTAAAACACCAGACGCTCACTCAACTCAAGAGACGCGGCACCTGCTGAATGACTAGACGCCCTCGCAGAGCAAATGCCCCGGCACAGCCAAACCCTACCCCCTGCAGCCCCTGCCTGTGTGGCACCAGGTGGGGCCATCTCCGAGCTCGAACTTGGTGGAAGAAAACATAGACCATGTGAAGGTCTGGGGCTTTCTGATCCACTGGTCTCCCAGAGTCTGAGCCGAGCCGCTCCAGATGCCACTGCTGCTCCTGCTCGCAGACGCCATCAGCAAAGTCATTTCTTCTCTGCACGGTATCGCGAAGGCCAATCACCCGCTCTGACCCGATCACCCGCGGCACGAATGACATGGCAGGATCTCCAGCGTGATACGCTTCGCTTGCGAAATGCTCGGAGCTAGTGTTTCAAACTTGTCTTTGTCGTCAACCTTCTCAAACATGCTTAGTGCGACCCATGACTGTGATTCTCGGGGGTTGCTTTGTTGCTGCGCGGGTACGGAAGGCTATGGCAGCAATGAACTGTTGCTGGCCTCCCTCAGAAAACTCCGCCTGTCCTCATCATTGCGCAGAGAACACACACGCAGTGCCGCCAGCCAGGCACCGCCAAGGCCGAGCCGCCGCCTAAAGCTTGAGATCCCAGGAAGGCCAAAGCTTCGAAGCTCTGAGGTTTCTTAGACTTCCTTTGTCGAATCTGGATGCTTCAAAGTGGGTCATGACCTGCAGCCTGCAAACTTCCAGCTCGAATCCGAGGGCTTCGCATTGCGCAGCATGTGGAGGAAACCTAGGCACGGACTCTCAAGGGCACGTTCTGGAACGCCCTGGCAGAACAGGGCACCTCGGCAACCCCGAAAACCAAAACCCTTCCCACGTCTTTCTCGGCTCTGACCGAGGACAAAATGCAAAAGAAAGGACGGTTGTGGCGCGTGTGCTGCAGTAGAATTGAAGGATCTGAAGCAGTGATAACCAGCCGCACGCCACAACAGTCCCCCTCTACAAGTTTAAGCTCCAGGCCGATTGACAGGCTACGGCATTTTCTTGGAGAGGTGTGACCCATGTCCCAAGCTTGGGCCAGGAGGCCTGCGAATACCAGGCTTGGGCCAAGCAAGGGCTCAAGCTCACGGTGAAGTCGGCCACTGTCGGTTGCCGTTTGTGCACTGCATTCTTTCTAAACTTAAAACTATGCTGGGAGCAGCAGGCAGACGCTCAACGCCGCATCCAGCAGGTCAACCTGAATGCGAAACATGCACCCCTTCGGAAGTTTGGCATCATCCTGCAGCTCCCGACCTATTGCGAAGACGACGGACTTCGCCCGTCGCCCTCTCGCGAAACACGCAGCGCATCGCAACGCGTGAGACAACATTATCAAGCATGGCACCTGCCGGCAGACCCTCCTGATCTCCTTGACTCTCCTGCAAAACATCAACGCATCATTCCCTCACTCACATCCTCGTGCACCCAACAAACACACACAGAGGCCGTTTGCACAAGCAGTAGGCCACCAGTTTCCACGGCTGGTCAACGCGAATGTGATCATCTCTGACTCGTTGCAGGGCAACTTCAACAACTGCGAATGCGACTGCTGCCGACACTGATAAGCGCAGTGTGTCATACAGGTGGCAAGTCGACTGGCCTTCGCCGTCTTAACTCTCAAGGCTCAAGCTTCTCCCTTCAAGGATACTACCCACGTTGGCTTCACTTGACACTACGTGCAGTCACCCTTCGATTCGATATACTCGACTTCCCGGACTATAGCTCGATCCTCGCCCTCGACCACAGCCGTAGAAACCACAGGCGCATACCAGCCGTCACAAAGACATGTCCGAGCACGCACTGCAGCCCAACAAGCTGCACTACAACTGAAATCTGCTCCGTTCTGCATGCCCCTACTCACCTACAAACCCTAAGGCAAGTACGGAGTACGGATCAAACCTGTCAAACGACTATATAACTGAAGTAGCTCACGTGCCCTTGACTCGACACTAACGAAGCAAGCGGAGGTCAGTAGCGGATCTTCCGCCCTGGCTGCAAATGCAGGCCATTTTCAAAGGGCTTCATAACTGAGCTGCTACACCTGCACTCTTTTGCATCAGTCTAGTGGGATTCCCCTGATCCCTTCATCCCGGTCTGCAACCCTCTCCCCTTGGCCTGGCTTTCGGGTTCCGAGACCTTTGACACCGGCAAGCACACTCTGAGAGTCATGATGACTGGTGACATGCAGGAGGTGGGCACATCCCACGCACCCTGAGCATTCAAATCCTGCATCCGTTCACACTCACGCCTCAAGCCCGGGCCCCATCTTCGAAGTTTCGCCCCAAGGTGAACCCCGCAGTTCGAACCGCTTCGTCAAGCGGCACATGTATCCCAACGAGTCGATCGGCGGAGCAGCCCGGGCAACCTGGCAGATTTCACACGCTCAACTTGCTCAATGCCTTCCGTCACCCGTCACATACTTTTGACCATACAGGCAGCTGCTGAGTGATTGCAACAAGGACAAGCACAGCATGCTTGCATCTGGTTGTGAACGATGGCCCATGGCCTACACACCAAACCGCAAATCACCCACAGGATAGATAACCTTGGCCTGAGACTTGAAGATTCGAAGATCGATTTCCAGCAGGCGCACCTGTGTCACCACATCACAGGCCTGGGCTCAAGAGAGCATGGCAGCGCAAAGGGAAGCAAGGGGATGAAGCAGAGGAGGCGAACGCAAAAGACAAATTCGAGGAAAAGCGTAAACACTCCGAATTTCTCGTTTCATCCCTTTCGAAAATGCTAAATGCCGTTGACAATAAGACGCTTCTTTCACGGAAGTCTTCTGACACAAGTAAACTTCTGAACACCTCTGCGGCCGCAGATCTCATGCAAACAGCTGACAAGGTTGCGGCTCTTGGCATGCAATCTCTTTGGGCGCACACTTTCCGGATCCTGCATCCAACTGAAACCTAAGTTTCCCATTCCTCGTCACCCGCGGCTCTGGCACCCAGGGCTCCGACCAGGTTCGCTGAGCGGTGGATGGCCGCCTCGGTCACCTCTGGCCGAAGGTGAGATGGCGCGAGCTAGGCATGAAACTCGCGTGGCTACGTCATATCGAAGGCTGCGGAATGCTCCGGCGGTGTACTCGCTCGCGTAGGCTCGGAGTGCAGACACGTGTTGTGAAAGCGGAAATCGAAGCCCCCTCCACGACAGCGCAGATGAACATGCCAATTATGCTATGTGGGACCTGCGAACGGCGAAGAACACCAGCAAATTGTGGATTTGATTTAACATCACAAGACTTCCATTGGGCCTTGTGGACCACAGTGGACGTAGCATCATTCACCTGCATCTTTGGCTGATTGCTGACACTGGCAGACAAACACTGGAAAATAAGAAGTGCAGCGCTTGTTTCGGCAGACACTGCCGGCCTGCTCGACGGCATCGGCGGCAGCTCGAACCATGTCACCTGGCATCAACAGCAGGCAAGCGTAGAAGGCACGCGTAGTGGCTGGGCGATCGGTGACAGGAGCCCTTGCAAGCTCGCTTCAGCAGCACCAGCATTGCATGCGATTTCCGAGGCCGACTCGCTGATCGCGTACCTTCTTCACCAGAGGCTGTAAGGCTTCTTATGGGGATTTTTGAGGAAATGATATCCTTAGCGGTTCAGATTTCAGATTTCAAGGGCCGAGTGTCAGACGGCCGAAACTACTGAAATAGTTTCGAGCTGCAACCACTGCCGCGAGTACCGGCCGGGCGGGACCGAGACTGAGGATTGGGGAAACTGCTGTAAGAGAAACTCCACCAGCGCACACATGCACATGCACTTTTTCCTTACATATCTGGCTGAACTGAGGACTATGCTAGCCCGACATATGGCTTGGCCAACGTGGACATACATGGCAAGTATAAATTACAACACGACCACTTTCAGCCGGACTGCGAACCTGCCGCAATTGATTGTCGATGAGGCTATTCTAGACTGTAGTCGAAGAAGTGCTTGTCAGAGCTATGCAACACTACCGGTGTTGCCAAGTGCCTCGTACGCAGTGGCCTGCCGCCTTACGCAGCGACACGACAGCTGGCTGCTGTCCTGATGCGTGCCACTGGAAAAAAGCCAAATAACTTGCGCCAAAAGTACGACAAGGACTACGAAGCACACCAGCAGCTGTGTCGGCGAATAGTTCTGTACCACGCACACAAGCGAGGCGAGCACTAAGCTTCCACAGATGTAATTGTAGAAGAAAGCCAGTGGACAGAAAAGGAAAGCAGCACAGAGCTGCAATGAACCATCGCCATGCGACATTGCGAATTTGACCATACGAAGTAGGACTGGGTATGTCAGTGGGAATGCCAGCGCAATGTTGATTATCCATCCAGCCATGGAGGTGAGCATGTAGGCAGACGTCGACTGGTAGCCAGCCAATGCTGCAGACTGATCACAAGGCCCGTTGTCGCAGCCTAAGATATTCACCGAGGAGTAGAAAATCATGGGCAAGAAGGCAATCAGACAGGTCCGCCACGAGACGTAAAGCTCGTCGCCGATCTGCGAAATCACAAACTCCCTCAGTGTGCCCCGGACGTACGCGTTGAAACGCCCCAGCGGATCACCGAACACATCGGGCGGGGATCCTTGCCCACCATGATATCGCATGGGAACACAGACCTGACATCGAAGACTTGGACAACGTCTGAGGTTTCTGACAGGGTCGCAGGATGCAGTTTCAAAAACCGGAAGACAAATTGCCAACATCTACATCCTAGACGGCATGCGCATGACCCAAAGCGGCCTCCCAATTGTCAATATCACCACTCATCTGCTGAGGTCTCCGTTCCACAACATCGTCCTTGAATAAGTCCTCCACTTGCTGCTCGATTGCTTCAGCATCAGACGGCAGAGTACATTTTGCTGCTCTGACATCGAAATTGGCCATTTGCTGTAGCATCAACTGATGGTTTCGTAACTTCATGCGGAAAGAGAAGGAGCTCGGAAAAGAAGAAGGTGCATAACAAATGCCTGAAATCATCCAGATGGTAAATACCGCCACGAATTTCAGCGTTGCAGGATTCTCTCCTAGTAGTGACTCTGATGCTGCCATGAGAGGGTTGGTCCAGGCTACACTCCAATTGGGAGAACTGTGTTCCAGGAACTCGAAAAGGGTGACGCTCAACAAATCCAGAAGGATTGAACTCAGCAGCCATGGAGCCAACCAAAGCGGCAAGACATCGATCTTCTCTGTACCTACATGTCGTGCGAATGTCGCCAGCTCCAGGGAGCACCATTTTCCTGGGTCCCTGTTAGCAGCAAGGGGGGTCCGTTGTAAAATATTCGGAAACCCACACCGCGAAAAGTAAAACGGCTTGCTAAGCTGGATCTAGCATCTCTCGAAGTAAGTATCGTCCCACAGAATTAGCATGCGAGAAGAATGCATCACAAAGACAGGGAGAGCTGCTATCTGTTCTGCCTTCCGATCCATGTCTGTTTGATGGATGCAGAGCTTGTCCACCCACAGTGCAGGAGGCTGTCGCCCCTCGAAGAGCTGCTGTCCGAAAATGAAAACAACGAAAAAGACTGTCATGGGAAAGTAGACAAGACAGGGCAGTGCGAGGTAGCTCCCACCGAGGCTGGTAATGCCACCCCACCCAAGCAGTGTAGCTGCCACAACAAGCCAGGCACCACAAGCACAGCGGATTGCCATGTCCAGATTGAAGAACCTCGGTTGATTCAGTGTTAGCTAGGTGCACTGCACAGGCAAGGATTGTGCTGCTGCGGCCCGTGCCTTTGGGCCGAACGCAGTTGTGGTTTCTGCATGAAGCCATGACTGTTTTCGTGGCACCATGGCGCGTTGCGGTCTGAATTTATGGAATGACTCAGCTGATATTCCAAAGAGGGTTAGCCAAGTGGTCTTGAGATCGAGGAGTAAGTTTGGGTTGGGCTTTGAACTGTGCTTCTCGAAAAAATGAGGGAGCCCGCAGAGAAGAGATTTTGCCCCTGTTGTGACTGCCCATCGCTTCCATTCTTCCGCGACGGAGCCGAGTCGCAAGCAAAGCGCCAGGAACTTTGACCAGCGCCCCGCGCTCCAAGAGTGGCCGACAAAGATGTCAACATGACCCGTCTCCGCAGCAGCATTGAACAAGGATACTCCAGCAAGTTGCACCTGCTCCATGGTCGGAAACCGCGTGTTGCTGCTCCCGCCAGCTGTCAGAAAGGCATCGAGAGCGTCTCGAAAGATGATGCCATAACCTGTTCGGGACATCGATCAAGCATGCACTTCGGACGGCAGGACAATTCGGTTCAGCTACATGGAGCCACATCATCGCCAAGAAACCTGCAAGAACTTGCCGAGGAGTAGCACTGCGAAAGTGGCCTGACTTGCAAATGTTCTCGTAGGAGTTCGCTCTGCGAAGCCCAACCATGCTTTCAGGCCGGAATCAAGTTGAATCCAAAGAGAATGTCAGGTTTGGCATCTTGTTTGGAGTCACGGGGCACTTAATGGGTGGCTGCGGACATGACTAACGGTTGATTTACTAGACCGCAGAGGTTTGAAAGTGCTTGCATCGCATGCTCCGGCAGAACCAGCTTTCGTGATTAAAAAAGGCGCCTGCGGATGCCTCACTCGGTGAACCAGTCTTATGCTGCCTTCGGCATGAAGAAAAATCTTGAGAACAAGATTCGCAAGACGTGCGAGAAGACTGGCCTAACACCCACACGCCCACCTCTGGTCCAGCTCCATCAGGTGGGTGGCCTCAGCAACCCCAGCCCCACTCCGAGATTTGCACCAATGTTCCTTGCCGCTTCGGTTCTAAACCTTCAGCCTGGTCTTGCCAAGGACTCCGCTCCATCGGTGACTGTTTGCTTGATGGCCAGCTCGTGCTCCAGCTCAACGGCCTGCAACATCTAAAAGCCCTGAATTGCCCTTGTGGTTTCAGAGTTGGCTCACGACCATGAAGCAAGCGCCCAGTTCACGGTTGCCTTTGCTGCCGCGATGACTGCGGCTGCTCGCACTCCTGAGACAGCATGCCGCAACCTGGGCGGGCAGACAACTCCATAGTATAGGCTTAGGTTCGCGCAGACGGATACCGTGCCTGGAAACGTATGTAGGTATGTGGCTGCATGCGCAGGTCTTTGTGCATGCTTGCTTGCTTGCTCGCTTGCTTGCATGCATGCATGCATGTATGCATGTACGCATGTATGCAGCATGCATGTATGCATGTATGCATGTAGGCATGTATGCATGCAAGCATGCATGCATGCTTGTATGTATGTACGTATGTAGGCTTGTATGATGAATATATACATACCATGTATGTACGTATGTACGTATGTGTGCATATTATGTCAAGGCATGCAAGCTGCAGCCGGTTCACACCACTTTGCGAAGCTTACAATCCTCTTCGGCACACGTCAAAGGTCACACGACACCGCTGAGGTGCGGACCCTGTTTCCTGAGGAAGGGATTTGTCGGGGCGGACCACTGCAGACGAGTTAGGTTGAGGAGTGAGGTGACGAGTGTAGAAAGGGAAAAGACTCGCTCTGCAGGCCAAAGCACCACCTGGGCGCCGGCGCCAGCCCTGCCACGAGGGTAAGGGTTTCACAGACTGTGACAGGGGCTTTGCAAAGCGGGGTTCTCCCAGGCTTGGGCCCCGACAGATTCGTGATCCAGTCAGGTATAGGGCCGACTCCCAGGCGTCTGCAGGGCACCGCAACACGGATTACAACGTCTAGTGCTGCTGGTCTCTGGAAAAATATTGCTGCTAGCGCCACATCAATGCTCGAGTCAGCGTGAATAGCTGTAGCTTGTCAGTGCTGTTAGTGGAATCTTAGAACAACCGCTGGTATCCATGTTCGATCTTGCTCCAGACGCTTCAATACCAACACTCGTATGAAAATCGTTGCTTAAAAAAGAGCAGTGGCGAGCGTGGTTGATTATCGTCAGGAGAAGAACCTTGTGGAGGAAAAGGATGAGGAACACGATAGGACGGACAAACCCGCCCACACGACACACAAAAAAAAAAAAAAAAACAT